>JAYMSV010000455.1:0-17000 GCA_036897745.1 Erodium moschatum
CTACCCGGGCCGTCCCACTGGACATGCTCTAAGAAATGAGAGACAGTATCGACATAAGACATGAAGCTTCAAAACAAAGACCAAAAAACACGACGTTGTGGCTTAAACATCAATACATGGATTCTTAAAACAAACTCAATGATGCCAATTATTGTTTCATCCAAAGCTCACACTCAAAAGTTATTAAACAAGCCGAACCTCTGTGTAACAATATTACATAACACCATGTAAAAACAAGACCAAACATGTTTCATACTCTCCCTCAACATTGTTGTTGGTTGCCATTACTTAGGTTTGAGCTGTATCCGTATCAGTAGCTGAAACTGTTGCTGTTCCATTCTCAGTGTCTTCTTCCACAGCCTCGACTTGGTCATGCTTGTCGAACCGGCTAAAGTCGCCCTTCTCTCTGAAGAGCTGGGCATGGTGGTGCTTGCAGTAGAGGCGCTGCTCGTGGGCCACATAACTTGACGGGCTGATCACACAACCTCCATGCACGCACCTGAAGCATGACTTGTGGTATGATGTCCCATCAACTCCCACCTGAAACAAAGATTTTAAGGATTCAGATCCATTAAGAATAAATCCATGGTTTTGTCACTGATTCTGTTCAAGCAGTCGGACCAAAACATCAGATTACAACCATGACAGTATCTTAGGACGCGCATAGAAAATTAGGATTACCAAAGTATATGCCTAAGACATAAGGCATGGGCATGGAAGCAACCAAAGAGGCTTATTTGCCAAATTTTTGGGCATGAGATAACATTTCTTAGGGTAGCGAATTGTAAAAAGTGGTTAAAGGTGGGTAGAGACATATAATTTCCCCTTATATTTAATTGACGGTGTAACTAAATGGTAATCCGGGATAATGAGGTGTTACCCTTTAAAATTTAAAGCACTGATTTGTAAAACGCGCGTAGTTCATAGGAGTGAGCTGTCATTTCCCCTATTTTGAATTCTGAATCAGATCTCGAATAGATCAAACAATGCAACAAACATAGAGAAATGTTTATGTACTTGTTTGATAGGCAATAACTACTGGTAGCCCGGTAGTTAGTATCAGTATGGTTATGTGGCCCAGAAAGTTTGCTTACACAAACGGCATATATATCAGCATAATAAGAAAATTAGAATAAAAAGAATTCGGATTGAGTTTAAGTTAGAATTATGCATTACCTTTTCGATTGGGTAAACAGTTTTCTTGCAGGCTACACATTTGTCTTGAGTTCCACCAAACATATTTGAAAACTTATTGCTAGGGACCTGTGAAATTCCAACAAGATGCCATTAGAAGTGATGCTATACGTTCAGAACAAATGAAGCATAAGGACATAATCATAGGATGGAAGAAATAGAACAAAACTGAACATTGTATAGTACACGTATATACCTGATCGGAAGACCTCACTCTAGGTGTTTTTGGAGCACCTAAGGGAAAGGGATTAAAAAACAAAGCATCAATAAGCTTGGTAATAGCAGGGGTGAATAAAACCAACTTAACATAAAACAGCTACCCACCTTCGAAACTCTTATCCAAGCTTCCGGTCATCTTGAACAATTGATCAAAGTGAGGCATGCAATAAAGAACACCCTCGAATGAGCTATAGTTGAACAGCTGCAACAACGGGAGAAGATGAGAAATACAGAAACAGAATAAGCTAGCCCGTGAAATGAATATAGCATCATACAACTATAGAGAAGGTATACCATTTTTCTTATGTAGAACAAGATATAGAATATAGATATACTCTTCTAACTTGATTCGTAAGTCTGTATTCCAATATCATATGAACAAAATGACATTCTTCAGATTGAAATACTGAGGCTGGCATAGCAGGTTTTCTTAGGTGTAATGAAACAATTCAGCCTGATGTATAAAAGCTCCTGACCCACCTTTGACGAACATTCATGATCATAGCTCCAAAGTTCCTAAGTAAGACCCAAAAACAGATACAAGATCGTCCCTTCATTTCAGTTTTTGCAGAACTAGTTAGGAACTCAATTTTAGGACTTGATTCTGTGACAAGGAAATGTCAAAATAAGGGTTTGAATTTGGAAAAAGGAACCGACTTTCGATCTGGGATCATCATAAATTCCCATACCAAACTCATGATCATCAATCATCATCCACCAAAACACACCTTAATTTCCAATTCCTTAACACATGCAAAGAAAAGAAAAATACAGCAATGAAGCTCATCCTTGAAACCCAATATGAATTAAGCACAATAGGAACAAATGAGAAAGTGACAGGCAAATGTATGAAGAAGCAAAAAGTCAAAAAACAGAAAGGAAGCAGAAAATCAAGAGAAATAGATAGAGACAGGTAGGTTTAGAAGAGGGCTTTGAGGAGGTACCTTGAGAGTGCTCTTGCAGTGATGGCACCTGAAGCAGGCCTTGTGGTAGACCTTGTTGTCAGCTGTGAGCTGATCAATAAAGTAGACTGTTTTCTCACAAGCCTTACACTTCTGGGTTGTTCCTCCATATGTTGTTGCCATCTCTCTCTCTCAGAAAGAACAATCACTCCTCTTCTCAGAGAACCCACAAAAAGGAACTATCTTGAAGAATGATCCTCAGAAGACTTTTTCTCTATAGGCTCTCCTGTTTTTAGACTTTTGAACAACACACAGTCATGATGGTTTTGTAAATATATATGAAAAGAATAAGGCAGGCTGTCCAGACGGGGGTAGTTTTGTAATTCCAAGTTGGATGATGGGCTTTACGTGGCAGCACTAAACCTCATACTGAATTACCATATTACCCTCTCTCTTTTTTCACCTGATTAAGAATAATTAGCACATAAGACTGAACAAAAACAATTATTTCAGTTAGTTTTGTAATATTATTTTAATTCTTGAATATTTTGAGTTCAATTTCCATAATAACAATAGGGAACTGAAAATTGAAACAATAGGGAATTTATGTTTGGTCAAAGAAATGTGCAGTGGAGAAACATAAAGGTGGGTCCTTGAAACATTAAACTCTAGACCTCTCACTAGACGAAAGTTGATTTTATTAATCAACATGTGATGAAAAGAAATATCAAAACATCAGAATTATCAGGTTCAAGCATTTTACAACTATGTGCTTTTATTTGATATAAATAAAGGCAGATGATAAAATAGGTCCGTAGTTGTTGGCGGATGAGCAAAATATGCGCACTACATTTATGCCTTTTCAGTTTCACCAGCCTGTTTTCGAGCTTCTTCTCGCACTACTGTTCTGACATAAAATTCATAGGCACAGCCTGTAGCAATCATCAAAGGAAGTATATAAGTATAGCAAGATTTGCTTATAAGAAAATCAAGCAATGCAAGTGAAAATGGTACAAGATTGGTGTTCTCATTGCTATTATATTATAATCAGGCATGTGCATTCAACTAGTTTGGGGGTAAACACTGTTATAATTTTTTACATCCTGAAGCTTGAAGAACCCTAAGTGACTAGTTCATGTCTACGGGCACGTTTCTCACAAAAAAAAAACAAGGAATGGCTCGACCTTGTTCTAGTCAGGTTCTGTCAAAATCATGGTCACATTAATGATACGAGAAAGATTGAAAAGGGAAATTAGGAAGTTTTGACTTGGTTGCTGGATTATATCCTATCATATTAGGGGATGTGATGTGATATTAAAATTCAGACGGTGATTCTGTGCCCTACAAGGGTCTGAAAATATAAAAACATGCAGCGTTATAAAACTTCAACGAACTATCATTGCATCTTGTCACTACAGCTTAAAAATCTATATAACCTTTAGTGCATATAACAGTCTTTCACTCCTCAACAATATTATACTCCAGTTTTAGAAGAGGCTTACATAATTAATAATTTTGCAAGACAGACAATAGAGTACTTCTGGAGCATAATGTTCACTTTCAAGGATACATAGAACAGTCATTTAACTGAACCTACTGCATGGACATTTCACAATTTTATATATAAAAGGTGTTTGGGGCATACGACTACACCCCAAATGCCATTTAAGTACGAAGACAAAATCCATCAGTTCATCTGGTACAACCATAATACTACACAATTCATAAAGAATCGAGGAATATCAACAAACATATTATCGACTGCATATCTAAGAGACCAACATACCAACAACAATAGCGATTGTGAGACCATCACTGATTCTTTTGATTCGCCGAACAGGGTTTTTCTCTGATTTAAATTTCCTTAAGGTTGGGTCCTCTGCCAACAGCTGCATGATAATCAACTCAGTATAGCATGGACGAAAACTAGTATGATCGTAATTCAAGCTCTATACCTATTTCCTGACACACGGGATGCAATGGTAAGGCTTATTTGAAGGATAGATTCCTTCAATTAATTAACCATATGTCATACGAGAAAAACTATATAGGAAGATAGGTTCTTGTTCTCACCCCTACAAATATGAGGACTCCCAATGTATGAGAAACTGTATTAAAATGAAAAAACCTGTATGGCCTACTACAACCAAATTAATAGTCAAATTATTTTTTATGTAAACAACATGCATTCATCTAAGAGCCAAGTACTGCTTAGAAGCTCAATGTTACTCAAGATCGTTCATAATGCATACTCCACTTGAACTGTTTTTCCATTCAAGTGAAAATTGTTCAAATTACTCTTACATGACAAGAATGACGACTGCACCAATAAGAACATAACTTCCAACCCATCAAATAGAATGCAGGTAAAGAAGAGTTGTTACTTTTACTAATGAAAAAAAACACGCTTATAAGAAAATTAATGTTACATAAAGAAAATAAAACAAAGTCTAAATTAAGGGTAAACATTTACCCTCCCGGCTTCTATACACAATGTTTACTCTCTCTACTCCCAACAGATCATTTAGCTGATATCTTGAAAGAGAGAAACTAAAACCAATTAACTAATTCAGAGATATCAGGAACAAAATTACTACGTCAAAGTTCCCCCAAGGTTTTCGGAAACCTAAATTGAAATTTCAGGTCATTCACTTCTTCTGATCCCTACCATTACAAGGATAAAAACATCCAATTCAATGAACTATAAACATAAAGGGTAATGAACCAACTAACAGATAGATTCCTCCATAAATATAATCTACAGAAAATACGATGACATTAATCAATTAGCTAAACGATCCAAAAAACGAGAGAAATGGTACTGACAGCTTTCTCGCGATCCCCTAGGTCGACGTGATAAGCGCGACGCGGGAGGGCAAGAGCACCCTCCGTCTTCTGCAGAAGTTTCAATAGAGATTCAATTCAAATTTAGACAAGGAAATAGATTGGGTCTATGTAAAGACAGGTACGCAGTCGATTGAGGAGAGGAAGAGAGTACCTGAGAGCGAGACCTGAAGTGAGAAGGAAGGGAGGTTTTGTTGAGAAAGAACGCCATAGTCGCTCGCTTGAGACACGGATCGGGATTGCAGAGAAGCGCAGTACTGAGTGTCTAAAGAAATGAAGGAGAAGAAGATGGTGTGTTTGTCTTTGCAGGAGTGAGCCTCTACTTTTGTCAAATTGCTGAACTTCGCCCAGAACTTCAGTGTGTTTTCAATTTTAAACGAGAATTTGGACGACGTCGTTGGGGGAAGGGGTGTCCATGCGCAGAACATTAAGGTCCTCCCAGACCATCACAGTGTCCGTCGATTTTAAATACGCTAAAATCATTAATAGACGGCGTGTAACAGATAACTGAATATAGGATACAATATAATTTATCGTTGATGATTTCGCTCCTCCGATCAGATCAACGTCAAGGCGACACTATCAACAACACATGACCAGTTCTTGAAAAATAAGAGTTCATTGTGTTCTTAACGGTCAGTTCTCCAACATAAAGCTCAGGATTTGAGAACATTTAGTTTCAAATGAGTAAATTTTTTTGCACTTTTTAATCAAAAGAACTTTCATAACGTTTTCGATGATCATATGTTGCTCCAATCAAAGAACACTCGGACAAAACTTGCAATCAGCCAACAGGTTAGGCTTGTACAGGTAGTTGTTGCTACAAATTCCGACAGAATACACTAAGGAAGAAGATGATGACATGATCAATTATTTCCAGAATTTGAAGGACAATTTTCATCTAATACCTAGATAACAAGTTTTTAACCACACATATAATGTGTATCTTTACTAACTAACGCAGTCATGGGTTTGTAAACGATTAATCAACATAGTGACCTTTCATAGTTTTTCTACAGATTCTACACTTAATCTCACAGCCAAGTCCAAAACATACTGTTGTTAGACAGCTGGAGCGGCACAATCAGACACACTGAAACAAGAAAAGAGCCTACATTGCAACCAAACTGCAAATTATCAATCATGGGAGATCGAGTTAATTTTGGCATACTATCTCAAATGATCGACAATCTCAACTAGTTTTTGAGATCTATACTGTGTAGGGTAGATAATTGGATGTACATCCACCGTAATACATATTTACATGATGGATACATCATAGTACTACTGAAAATAGCCCACATCAAGATTACTAATCCTGATTTCATTTCTACTTTCAAAGAACAAAATAATGTTAACAGCACAAACTGTTTATTTTCAGGCGGGCAAAGCACATTCGGTCAATATGGTTAATCTGAAAAGACGAATATCATTGAATAAGCAAAAAACCAACATAGAGGTGCCAATGATCTAAAGTTCAAAATTTGTAACAGACACCTAGCATATAAGCTCAGGTTCATCATTTACTCATCTGCCTGGGAATTTGGCAAATTACACTAAATTCATAGATCAGATATGATATTTTACAAATTGCACTATCAGATTTGTGACCCGTGACCCATAGATCAGAGGGAATAATTACTATTTTTTTTTTAAAAAGCAGAAATTGACAAGTTGTATTGAAAGTACATTAAAAAGAATCACATGTAATCAAATCAATTGATCATGCCAAACATGAAATCCACCGCTGCCACATAAATATTCTGTGAACATTAAAAGTATGAATACAGCATGATACTTCAGTATGCTGGTGTTTACTAGGAGGAGAGTCAACTAGTTTAAAAATTGTCTAACTGGATAAACCTTTTGCTTCACTATTTTCAAGCAACATAATAGTTCAACAGGTCCAACAGTATAGTAAAGCTGGTGTAGTTCAGCATTCCAACAATCGATAACCAACTTAGACTAGACAAAAAAAACCTAAGAAAACATGCTTAAAAGGCTTCACACAGAATTCAGCAGACATAGATACCTAGTTAACCTAGAATATCATACAGTTACAAGGCCCAAAATAAAGAGCAAACAAATACAATCACTAACATAAACACATTCATATAAAAAGGATAGGAAAACTGTGTAGCAAGAAATGTGGCCCAAAACATAGCATAAAGTTCAACGTAAGAAATGATCAAACTCCAATCTCATTACACAGCCGCTAATTTGACTCCTCTAGAGTTCTCAACAATTAAAACCAACATCTAAGTCTTGCAAAGAAACTAAATGCAATAACCATGGATTAAGAGCATATGATATCCACCTCAGAATCCAAGCTTGGTGCGGCGCCAGTGCCTGCGCTTGGCATTGTACCTGAACATAAACAAAAGGAAACATCAAATCAACCACAAACAGTCTCCATAGCCGAATCAAAAAACCTCGAAAGCCTAGAAAATAGGAACAAACCTGATGGTGTTGTCAGTCCTCATCCGAATCCAGTGAGGAATGGGCCTGTTCTGCCTCATCTTCTTGGCCAGCTTCTTCTTGATTATGAACGTCTTGTGGGACGGCTACACAAATACAGTAAAATCAGACATCCGTTGCAACAAATGGTATTGAAATATAGATTTATCACTACATGTACTCCCATATGTCCAAAAATACACGAATACAGAAACAGGATTCCCCATTTTTGCTCAAAATGAGAAAAGCTCAGAACGAGTTCTGCTAGAGAAGTGAAAAATCAAACAGCTTTCATGCTCATATATGCTGAAATATATACACAGTGGTTCAAATTAAGCTGCTGAGGGCCGAGAGAGACGAGACTTACCATCTTGGAGAGATTCGGCTGGTCGGCAAGATGCAGCGAAACCCTAAATCAACAAGGACTAGGTTTCGCCGACTCACACTTTATATACAGAGCCCGAGGAAGAAGACGGGTTTAGGCTTATTGGGCTTATAAGAGATTATTGGACCAAATACAGGCCCAGTTTCGGGCACCCCTTGTGTGGAAGGCCCAAATCTATCCTGCGTTTGCAGTAATAAAAAGTTACATCCAATCGCGTAGTGCCAAGTAGGACCATTATTTTGCAAGGTGGCAGAATTTGAAAAGCACGCGCTTGATCGAGCAAGTGATGCAGGTTTCCTAACTGGTTTAGGGTTAAAACAAGAAATAGGAAAAAAGTGAAGAGCCCGGGTTTGAGGAAACTCCTTGCAGTCTTAAACCCCAACACAGAGAGGGCTCTCTTGATCGAGATCGAGCAATCTGATCGAGCCTTCTCGATTTCCTCCGCATCTGTTTGCGAGTTGTATCGGCGAATTCATCATGCCTCCTCGCAAGCAGAGAAAGACCGCCACCGCCAATGCATCGGGAAAATCCACGTGCCCCCCCCGCAACAAGAAAAACCCCCCCCCCGCCAATGCATCGGCGCCGGTCGCGCCGGAGCCACGTGCCGGTAACCCATCTACCTTCAAATCTCACTCTATATGTTATGTTGTTCATCGTCTCGAAGATTGCTTTTCGTTGTGTTTTTTGTCATGTGGATCAATTTAATAGTTTCTTGTGTTTTACTGGGAATTTTGAATGAAGATTGCTTGCCATTGCACTTATTGTCTGTGGTGCAATTGTAGATCAATTTTGTGGATTTTATATTTTCTTGTGTTTTACCTGGAATTTTGATTAAAGGGTTGTCGCCTTTTGTTAGAACTGCATGTGAATTCGATGTTTTTGGGTGTAATTGGATGGGCTATGAATTAGATACTGTTTTTTATGTAGCAAAATATGGGTTTTTATTTATTTTGAAGTGTTTGTATATAAGGATCTGATATGAATTATGAAGGCATGGTTCCAACCCCACAATGGTGGGAGCCATGGGCTCTTCCTGCCTTTAGAAAAGATTCAAAAGAACCATGTACTATTGTGGCACTAATATATAATGTTATTATCACTCTCAAATTCCCTTGCAATTCCAAAATTTGAAAAAGTTACATATAATAACTAATTTACTAAGTAGTGGCTCATCAATTTATGTTGAGAATGATGGCTTGGCACTTGCTCTGGCACTTGCTCATTATTTCCTCTATCTTATCGGTTTCTTAGCACTACATATGCTCTTAATCATGTGGTCATGTTATGTTATGCAGCAACAGGTAAAGCTGAAACAAAGAGGCCAGATAAGATAGGTCTCCTATTCGATGCATATGCAAATAAATCGATGGGAATGATTGAGTAAGTAATGCTGATTTTTTCCTATTCAATATTAAATTGTGTTTTGTTTACCTGAAAATCATTCTTTTATTTATCAATCATTCTTTAGAGCTCTAGTAGAACATATGTTGGGGTCATGCTTGCCAGTTAGCTCAAATCTGCCGACTGGAGTTATTAACAACACTTATTTTTTTCAGCTAGAACATCTGTTATCTCTTCCCCCTGTTGGTTGGTGAATATATCTGAATTTCAGGCCAGTGGTAGTAACATAATTAACATATTGAGCACATCATAAATTTGATTGATTCTAAATTATGTGGAGAGCTGCGGAACTCTAGCTAGAATTTCTCTAGCCTATATGTCTGCTATCCTTCTAACCTCTTAAGAAATTTCAAGCATGAAGAAATTATGCTGGTTTCACTTTTGTTCTAACATGTGACTCTGATGGATGTTTAGCCTACTGCTTCGTAGAAGTTAAGTTAGGCTGTCGTTCTCTACTTCATAAAAATAGTTTTGCGTTCTGTTGGTTACTAAAATAAACATTCCTACAAAACTTATATTTTTTCCTCTAAAGGATGTTCTTTCTCTAAATTTTACAGTGCATAATCCCCAAATTGCTAAAAGAATCCCCGTAACATGACTGGACACATTTGCTTAGCTACAAAGGATGTTCTTTCTCTAAATTATAAAGTATCCATAATATCATATTCATAATTCTAAAAGAATCCCCAAATTGCATACCTATGGTTGGCCACACTTTGCTTCATTTGACTGGACATATTTTTAATATGACTGGAAGTTCTCATGCACTTTCTTTTTCCTGGAACAGCCCAGAAGGAGTTGAAGCGCTTTGTTTGGATGTTGGGGTGGATTATACTGATGTAAAGATATTGATGCTTGCTTGGTGCGTATCTGTTATGGATGTGTCGGGTTCATATTTCGTTTATAATTCATTTTATAACCTCATGATTAATTGATGTTCTTTGGTTGTATCAGGAAAATGGAAGCTCAAAAGCAGGGTTATTTTACCAAGGTAAGCAAAAGCGTTTTCATGATATGTATTCTAATACTGGCACTGAATTGCTTTATTTCCTTAATCAATTACTGGAAATATTAGAGGTTGATTTTCTCTCTACATTTTTTCTATATGCACATCTGGATATTAAAAGATTAGAACCTAACAGGGCTTGAATTATACAATTAAGAGGTGCCTTGCTTACTCCTAACGAGTTTTTTCGGAAAGCTTTAGATTCTACATTTGTGTTGTCGAATCTCTCTTTCTTGTAGACTCAATTGGTTGTATCCTGGCACACTGATCATCTATAATCAACAGTTAGGTTACATTTAGTTGTCTTTTTATAATAACTCTTGTTTATTTTTTTAATGTCACTATCAATAATCCTTTGTTTATCAGGAAGAGTGGGAAAGAGGCCTCAAAGCACTTAAGGCTGACTCTCTTCCCAAATTAAAGAAAGCTTTGCCTGGACTGGAGACAGAAGTAAGTATAGAATAGTTGGTGGAGTCATGTCAAATTTAACGTAAATGACAAGCATAAATTGGATATGAGTACTAATCCTACTTTTCTTACCTTGAATAGGTGAACACTCCGCCAAATTTTGCAGATTTCTATTCTTATGCATTTCAATACTGCCTAACAGGTGGAGTTATCTTCTTTTTTTCTCTTTCTTTCAAAGTCAATGAAACATCTTTTTGTTCCATGACAATTGTTTCTTTTAATTGACAAGTTGTTTCCTTTTAGTGTTTTCTATTTAATTTCATCTGACCTTCATTAATGTTTTCAGAAGAGAAGCAAAAGAGTGTTGATGTTGAAACCATATGTCAGTTGCTGGATATGGTTTTAGGCCCCATGTTCCCTAGTCAAATCCAAATGTTTACAAAGTATTTAAATGTAAGTGGTCTAAGATGTATATCTCTTTTGAAGCTGGCTATCAACAAATATATTCAATAAGGGCATAAACCTGGTATACTTTCTAGCCTCCTAAATTTCTCCAATCATATTTATATTTGAATGTATCTATGTTGTAGGAGCAAAATGATTACCGGGCAATAAACAGGGATCAGTGGGTCAATTTTCTGCGTTTTTTCAATGAGGTAAGCTGAATTTATGGTGTGATATACTTGACTAGTTTTGCAATGATCAGGTGCATGTGTTAAAACTATGTTCTAACAAGTTTTACTTTCTTTTTGTTGCAGATTAGCTTTCCAGATCTCAACAACTATGACTCAACCGAAGCTTGGCCCTTGGTACTCGACGGTTTTGTTGATTGGGTGAAAGAAAAGCAAAATTAGATTTCATCAACATTTTGGCCATTTTTAGTCTTTCCTACATCTAGTGCAATTACTTACGTGAAGTTATTGGTGCCTTCATTTTTGTTCGTTATAGTTTTGGTCACAAGTCAAATTTTCCCAAACCGGAGAAGTAGTTATTTGAAATGTCATCTGCAATTGTAAATAACTCCATTTTTGTTTGGAATGACAAGCCTTTATGAGAACATATACATGGTTCAGATTCAATAGCTACACTGAATCAATCTGTTTTCATGAAAACTCTTAAATGTATGTTCGTCTGCTGAATATGTATGCATAAACCATGTCGAATTCACGGAAACTACAAAACTATCGTGGAATCACTTGGGACATGGTTGCATCATACACAGAACAGATATCTTGTTGTGTTGTTGAAGTTTCATCACATTTGACCGAAAATGCAGGCGTCTTTGGAGTGGTGATGCTGGTGGTGACATTTTTGAACAATGCCGAATAAACTTCCAACATGGTTGGTCTGTCCACAGGATTCTCCTGGACACATAGTAGAGCTATCTGCATACATGTCATGAGCTTGCAAGGCAGCGATGTATCGTCCAGTAAAGGATCAATGAACTCCATGCCCCGACCATCTCTCCACAAGTCATACGCCTGAAAAAGTAATCCTAAACAGTTCAATTTTTTCTCCACAAGTCATATGCCTGAAAAAGTAATCCTAAACAGCTCAATTTTCGCCAATACTTTTGTTGTTCATGAAAATATGCAAATCACAAAGGTTAATAGGAGCAAACTTACATGCTCTAGCAGACTCAAGTTCTTATTGGGGCCATAACAGCATGTGTTCCTCTTGCCACTGATGATTTGCAGAAGTAGAACACCGAAGCTATAAACATCGTACTTCATGGAGTAAATGCCCTTTCTGACATACTCTGGAGGAGCATATCCACTGCAGAATACAGACAGATACTTGAAATTACATATGTTTTAGCAGAAACTCAAGTGTGGGACAGAAAAGAGATTCAGAATACTAACTATGTTCCAACAATGTGTCCTGTGCTTGCTTCATGTTCATCTTTACAAAAAAGTCTAGCAATGCCGAAATCTGATATCTTGGGGTTCATCTCACCGTCCAGCAAAATGTTGCTGGCCTTCAAATCTCTGTGAATGATGGTGATATTTGAGTACTCTTGCAGATATAGGAGTCCTTGAGTAATTCCTTCAACTATGTGGACACGTCTTCTCCAGTCTAAGATATATTGGCTCACTGGCTCTTCTGCATATATAATTAGCCTTTACGCTTATTTTGGCACAACTCATAAGTTTTGGCACTAACAAAACATAATGCATACCAAAAAGGTAGAAATCCAAGCTTCTGTTGGGCATGTACCCATAGATCAGCATCTTCTCCTCACCCTCAGTGCAAAATCCCGTAACACGAAGAAGATTAACGTGCTGAAGTCTTGCTGTCAGCATAACTTCATTCTTGAACTCCTCGAGTCCTTGAGTTGATGTTTTTGAAAGTCTCTTCACTGCTATTTCCTGCCCTCCTTGCAATATGCCCTGTGATAACCATTTCTATTAAAAAAAAATTGTTGATACACAAATCTTGCACATTTACATACAAAGTATTGATCTTATCTATACTGTCACGAACTCATTGTTCATGCTATGACCATTATTACCTTGTATACGGGGCCATATCCACCCTCTCCGAGCTTGTTTTCACTTGAAAAGTTGTCTGTAGCTGCCATGATCTCAGCAAAGCTGAAGAAATGCACAAAAGAACCATCACCCTCGAGATTTCCCGTCGATAAACTAGATCCGAACTCAGAACGTGGTACTCGGCCTGTGAAAATAGAAAGGGTAAGGGAACATACAACAGTTAGTTTTGTATTTAATTACTGGTTAATTTCTGATAGCTATTGCATGCTAGACATTTTTTACATATAACTATATCCAACTTTAAACTTTTACATCCGATCCAGCTACCTGAACTTTCAAAAACTGATGAAAATGCCCTCGACCCTGATCTAAAAAAATTACTTCACAACTACCAAAATCATTTTGATTAGATGTAGAAAACGAAAAATTGTATTTTTTTTTTAGATTATGGTCAAGGCATTTTCTGGCGAAAAAGAGCTATGTGAAAGGTTAAAGTTGTGAACAGTTATGTACAAGAGATGTATATTACGCTTTACGCAATAACTATCTGCAATTAATTCTATTCTCATTGAGCAGTAACATTACCTCTTGATTTGAAAACTGTGCTTCTTAAGTAACATGTCAAGGAGCTTAGTAGGATAATAACCAAGGCAACTGGAAGTAAAACAATTAGCAGTATTCTCCGCCTATTTCCTCCATCCTTCCCTTCCTCTTGTGCTGTGAATACGACCATATCAGTCACAACACCCTGTGATTGTTAAGAATGCTCAACTTTTCTAACATTAGTATTAGGAAAGAACACATTACATACCAGCAGCTCGAGAAAGTGCCCAATCGTCATCATTTGTGACCATGAACACGTTGTAACCAAGTAGCCTCTTCTCCTTGGCATAAGCAACCTTTGCCCTGATAGCCTCCACATCATCAAAACCTATCCAGTTCAAGCCTACGGTGCAGTAATTCACAACATAACTAGCATTGTACATTGTCTTGACTCCATAACTTCGGATGTACCACTTGATGTACTTGTAACTCATAGACCCGTCTTTAGTCAATGCAAGTCTTCCCGGAGCACCAATAGCATCATTTTGGGGGTTCACAAGTGTCCAAGCATAGCCATGGTAAGGGAGACCCAAAACCAAGTTACTAACCGGAAACCCTTTACCAATCCATTGCCTTATACCAAAATCAGTACTGACATTGCTCGACGGATCAAACAAAGCAGCATGTGCTCCAGTAAAATTCTCCTTTACAGGCAGATGGTAGTCATATGCCATGACATGTGCCCAGTCCAAGTTGCTCAGCATCGAGCCAATAGGGTAAGTCACCGACCCAAATGTAGGCAAGTAATGAACAGCCATAGACAGTATCAATTTCGACTCACTAGAACTCACAGCAGCCTGCCACTCCCTTAACAAAATCCCAAGATTTTTCATGTCTGAATCTGTATTGGGGTAAAGCCAAAACAAGTCTATCCCATCAAAACCATAAAGCCTAGCTGTTCTTATCGATGACTCAATGAAAGACTTTCTGTAGGAGGGTTGGCTGACCATAAGGGAAAGCACTGATGTGTTGAGTTTCTCTCCCAAGATTGACCTATAAGTCCCCTCCTGTCCATCCCAAACCGATAAAAGCGTCACAACAGAAGGGTTCTTGCGCCTCACAACGCTACTGAAGCTAGAGAAATATTGCTCATCAGAGGAAGAGATTGAGAGGTGGTAGCTGGAAGAATTGACATTAGCAAAAGCACAAATGAGGTGGGTGAACAAGGCAGAGTTTATGTCTGGGATCGGGGACTCGCTATTGACATACCAATAACCAGCTTTAATCCACGGCCCTGCATCAGATTCACAACTCTGAAACTCAAAGACTAGGAACAATAAAACCCACAAACTCCTGGATGCTCCCATGGAACAAGTCCAGAGATATCACAAGGTGAGTCTGTAAATCATCTGATGTAAAGACTTCAATACCAACTTGTACTTTGTCACTAATATCTGAACCTTTTGGGCCAAATTGCATCAAGATATGAGACTATCTGAACCTTTTGGCTCTTTGTTTCTAGGATTGACTAAGTTTCTCCTGATCGATGTTGAAGTCTAAATCAACCAACAAAACTCATAGAAAGATTACTTCTTGGGATACCTTTTGAATACCAAAGGTAAGATTAAGTGCTTGAGTCCTTAGCTATGGCCCAGGTTAGGTCCTGAGAGCGACATACTCCTTCTCCTGGTTAGGTGAGTCAAATACTCAATAATTGATTTTATTGTGAACTATCTATATCTGGACTTCTTTTTTCTTCCAGAAACATATACAGATCACCAAGTAAGAATTGAGAAGAAAAGGTGGAGATGCTTACCAAAGAGGGTTCATGAGTTGAGTGAAATTTTCTTCTCTTCAACTTTCTAGGGAACCAAACACTGCTATTGTTCATGTTTGGTTTTCTCAAGATTTTGACAGTATAGGAGAACCACGGTAATGGGCAACCTAGACCCTCCACGTTTTGTAATATCTGTTAAAGTATAGTTATGAGATGAGGACAAGAACAAAAACTCATCGGAAATGTCAATTTTGGATTGAATCATGTTACAGAGTTTGTTTTTGTCTTCACCTTTCGTATTTGTTTTTTGTTTTTTATATAAGAAAATGAATTAGACTGACACGTCAACTTGTCTTGTTTCACATTTTTATTTATTTAGTATTTTGTATTACACTATATATTTGACTTTCAAAATAATCAATTTTATTATTTCTTAAAAAAACGCTTACCAGCTTGAGAGCAAATCTTATAAATTCTAATTGTCGTCGTTTTTGGTAGTGGCTCTTTCTCTACGACCCCCACTCTCTTCTAGGAAACTCCCTTCCAGTAGTATTGTTTTCGTTCTATATCGAGTTCTTTCTCTCTGCCTCCCGATTTAGGCTTGACAGAGTCAATTTCTTGTGACGTTCGAGGTCTGTGCTATTGTGGGTTTGTTAACGGCAAGTTGTGGATATCAGAGGAGGTTCTGGGTGACAATATGATGGCTCAAAAACACTTTGGTTTGGCTAGTAGCATCGACGAGATATAGCCTGAAAACGATAGGTATGGTTCATGAAGAACGAAGAAGGTCTTCTCGAGGAGGACTCGCCCTCATCCCGATTGACAGTAACCAATAACACTCCTCTACCAACCTACGGGATACATGAGCAGATAATGCACCTCTCTCAAAACCTACCAGGTCCACTCCATAAGCTCGAGACGCAATATGACACCCTATTGAAGCTTGACCGAAGTTATGACGAACACCGAAGTCTCTAATCTCCGTGTCAAGACGCCGAGAACACTCACCACCACACCAATGCCTAGATGGCCCCACCGTGCATTGTTCAACTCTCACAAGGGGAGCCCGACCGAGGCCAACACCACCGGTCGACCCAAAAAGGGGAGTAGGATGAGAGTGACCCTAAGACCGCCGTCGAAGAGACGAGTAGAAGGGACTCAGATTCGAGCTCAGCCGAACAACCCGGACGAAGAAACTAGAAGACGAGTGCCAAATAACTCATTAGGAACCTTCAACCCGACCCACCATATACTGCTCGGATAACCAAGTTAACCCACCGAGAGTCAACACTTCGGGCGATCCACAAGGAACAGATTACTCCTTTTATCTTCATCTTCATTACCTGCAAAAAGAAAGAGACAAAGACAAATT
>JAYMSV010000456.1:0-16999 GCA_036897745.1 Erodium moschatum
AACAACCCTCCCCTACCCCCGGTCCCCGCCGGTCCAACCGGAGGCGGTTCTTACAGATACGGTCCTGGTATATCTCATCAAAGTGCTTGCTTTTTTGGCTGTTCTTGCCCCAATGATCCTTGGCTTGCTTCTGCGTCCATTTAGGAAACTTTTTGTCTCCAAAAGCTAAGAAATTGAGGTAAAATGGCTCTCAATATTTTCCACCGACCTCGGCATTTCTAGCCACATGATCATGAGATACATTTCTTCCTCGTCGGATCTTAAGGGGACACCCGCCGACGAACTCATTCTTTGTAGTAAAAAGAGGCGAAGAAGACTATGGAGGAGGAGAGAATTAGAGAGAGGTGTGAGGATGAATGAAGGATGGAGATGGTATTTATAGGGAAGGGAGGCATCGGCTGCGTCGTGGTAGGGGCAACGCAGCAGCCACTATTCCCCTAATATTGTGCATACAGGGAAACCGAGAAACCGTGAAAAAAAATCTGTAAATTCATCTAACGACAACAACATTTATTTTTATAATGCGTACATGGCGGATAAAACAACAACCAACGACAACAACATTTATTTTTATTAAAGTGATGCCAATTGAAAGTTGTCCCAATTGTTTCGTGTTGCTCTGTAAAAGCATGGCACGAGCATCAATTTTCGACGGGCTCATCATCGAGGTGTTTTGGCTAATGACTGCTGCGAACGATACAAGCAAACTACTTATGGTCTTGGCTTTGCACTCAGCCATCATGCACAGCTCCGCCACCTGAGCTTGAAGATACTTAGCTGCGGATCCATCATCGGTGTGCCTTCGCAGTCTGTTGTTTCCCTTTGCCTTTGGTTTTAGTTTTTGATTTTTTCTGGCCGGTCGGACGTTCCTCATGTACAAGTGTGGTCAACTCGTGATGGGTTCCGACGGTCGATGTGTAGTTGCAATTTTCTTCCAACCTTGTACGGTTGCTTGCTACACTTTCTGTGTCGGGTTCCGGCTCCTCGAGGTCTACTTGACATTGAGGGAACTTCTTAACATCCCACTTGGGGTGCTACCTCTCTATGGTCCGAACATACTTCAAATCAACCTCATGCCCCTCTTCTTCTTTGTAAGCAATTTCTTCTCCGGCCATGATTTGATCATCGCTCCTCCACTTTGGTACGCGTCCGCAATTTGTACATATTTTTCCTGAAATTTATTGAATTTTGTTGATCCGATGTAAGTGGTCCTTGCAAATTTTTTGTTGATCCGCCCTGACTTGAGTCCAGTATGCGTTGGTCTTTTTCGCCTTCCCTCCGATGCTATCAACATAATTGTTGAGCCATGCCTTTATCAACCGAACCTCTCATCAACGCTCCATTTGATCCTCAGAGGTGCAGTTTGATGTTGATTTCTTCGCCCGGTTCCCGATGGCTTGGACGGGGCGGATTGGGGAGGTTGCTCAGAGGCAAATTGCGACGGTGAGAATTTTGCTCCAGGTTGGATTACATGGCGCCGATTGGGTGGGTTCGATGAGCGGGCTTAGTGATCGGATGTGAGACTAAAGCCCTTCTACGTTGATTGACTCATTCAACTCTATATCCATGAAGAGTATTTTGTAGTCGTTGATGTCGACCATGGAAGGGAGCTAGAACGTTTTTGTAGAAAAAAAGAGGTGTAGAAGAGAAAATGTGTGAATTTTGTCTAGGGTTGATAGTGTATTTATAGGAATTTGAGTGATTTTGAAAAATCCGACGTCGACACGTGGCGCATCACCAATGGGTCAACGACTAGTCGTTGGGCGCAGCAACAACGCGTCCCATCATTGCAGGATCCTGCGGCAAGGCGCGCTGCAATGCGGTCCTATAACGCCTCCTGCGTCGAGGACTTGTTGCAGGAGGTGTGACATTGCCTGCAACGAGTAGCCTACATCGACCCTACAACGATCCATTGAAGGTGCTCTTAGTGGAGTATTATTAACTCTAGAAATTTTAATTATGTTAGTACAAGGCCTCCGCCGTTCAAAAACGGGATTGAAAAACCGACCCCTTTCTTAATCAGGGAGTTGGACATACCCAAATCTCAACCCGTTTTTCTTAGGGAAACGCTGAATCCTAACTGTCTTAGAAAGGTCATTTGCAGCTCCTAACTATGCGCACTTTTTTGTCCCGAATCCTAAACTAAAGGTGTTTTTACAAAACATGTAAAATGACACCAAAAAAAGTGTTTTTTTTTTTGTAATTTTATACCACCTACCTCTTGTAGTAAACTAACAAACACAAATTATATAAAAAGTAGAGGAAAAATCATCGAATGCGAACGTTATACCACTTTTTTTGGTGTCATTTTATATGTTTTGTAAAAAAAACCACCTTTAGTCTAGGATTCGTGATAAAAAAAAATACGCGTAGTTAGGAGCTGCGAGTGATCTTTTTGAGATAGTTAGGATTCGACGTTTTCTCTTTTCCTTATTATTGTTGTTTATTTATATTCGAACAAAATGTGGATATACTGGACAGTAATTAATTAGGAGGGATCCGAACCGGAGGTCGGTGAAATTCAAATAGGGCTAGCCACTGAGAGGAACCGGTTGGGCTTATCGGCATTGCCAGCCCGTTTTTCTTATTTGAGGTTGAGAAATTGAGACGGAAGCTGAGAGGTCTTTCACCGATCGACATCAATATCATCGGTTTAGGTATTGCTTTACTTTCTCCCTCCTTTTTTATCATTAATTTTGACAATCATGTTTTTTTTTTTTTTCTGATCTATTGTTATGTTTTATGACATTCAAATTTGGATTGCTGATTCAACTGCTTTTGAATTTTGAAAATATGTTTTCTTTTGGTTCTGTGCATGGGATTGATGATTATTTCTGGTTGATTCAAATGTCTCTGTTTTGGGGTATTAGGGTTGCATTAGTAATCTCCCATCATCATGATTTTATTATCTTTGTTTAATCGATTTGGTTTGGTTCAGTAATTTTGTGTATCATGATGAATAGATGCTTGATAAATCTGGTATGAACTTCTGTTTCTATTTTGAGGTGCCTTTTGTTTGTAGTTAGCTAATGTTTTACATTATCAAGCTGTCTTTTTTCATAGAGCATGTACAGTGGGGTGGCAACTGATGTCTGTTAATTCTGTTACCGAGGAGAGAGAAAGGAAACCCATCCACATTGGGGTGGCCTGGTGGCTTCTGATCAATTTAAATTTAAATTCAAAAGGAATTTCAAAAAAATATTTTACGCTGTTTCTCTCTCTCTCTGTTGCTACTTATGAATATCTTTGTTTTAGTGTTTCCATTTTATTGCCTCAATGTAGGGTAGGAAGTTTCATATTGGCCTTGGCAATGGGTACTTTTGTGAACATCCCAAATTCGCCTTAGCTAACCAAATTCGCCTACTCTTTTTATTTGCATGACGAACATTGAATTTTCCTCCTTCCACTCTGCAGTTTCCCCAGATTTTCTGTTCGATTCAACATTTTTCCATGGTGTATTGTTTGTTACATAATTATTTTTTTTGTAAATTAAGTAGCATAATCACAATATATGGTTGTACCTTAACACGTATGTTTTGTTCCTCTTATATTTCTCAAACTAATCGAGTAGTGGGTTGTCTTGCATTCTTAGTTTTATCCGTAGTACTCCCTCAGTCTCAAAATAACTGCTCCACTTTCCTAAAACGGATGTCCGAAAGGACCGAAATTTAGCGTCTCATTTCAATTTTAGTTAGGTTGTCCTCCCAAAAGTTACTTTAAACAACTTGAGTAGTGGGGGCATGCCACATGAGGTTAAAGAGGAAAGTCAAGGACTAAAGGTTGAATTCTTAATCTTTGCAAGTAGTCAAATAGGACACTTGTTTTGGGATGAAGGGGTGTAATTTTTGTTTTATCTCACTATTGAGTGACTTTTTATCTATGTTCTTTATGGAATTTACTGACTGGAGTCTTTTTTAGATTGATATAGAATATGGAGGGCATGAACTTTGATCAGGTATTAGATGTACCTGATACCCCCGATAGGTTAGCTGCACGCAATGTTAATGATGGAAATTGTTTGAGAAAAGATCGTACCATATCAATTTCTGGTCAATCAAGAGACTCTCACCTTAAGAAAGAAGAAGCTTTTAATTTGTCTAGGGGCAGGGATAGATTGGTCATGGAAAATGGTCAACGCAGAAGATTGTTCCTACGTTCTCAGAGAAATGTCGGTAATGCTGAAAATGATCATTACAGCAGTCCATTGAAGATTTCACATGCATCTCAAAGTGCTCAGTCATCCAGGAAAATGGAAATGAACAATAACATTAAGCGTGACCGTGGACACTTAATTGGAACTAAACACAAGGACAAAGAGAAAATTGAATGTTCTAAATTTCTTTCCAAATCACCTGCTTGTCATGAAGATGATGCTGTCATGGATTTAACGGAACATACTGAAAACACTAAAATACCAGCAATGGTGTGCCCATTTGGTGATTTACAAAATCAGCGGGCTCAAGCAATGAGGAAAGGGAAAGCTGCTGAACTCAGTACTTTATGTCATGTACCACATTTTTCAAATTCAAGAAATTCCTGGAAAGGGAAGGAAAAGGCAGATAGCAATACATGTGAGGGTGCTGGTTCAGCTATAAATTATGGGGAAGGGATTGGTCTCTCGCATGACTCTCGGGAAACTAAAAAGCTAGTACCTACTTTTCTTCATTCAGTAGCATCGCCAAGAATAACTGGGCAAAAACGATTGGTAAGAAATGGTTGTATCTCGCCTCATAATGTAGCAACAAGGGCTAAACAACAATCAGTTGAATGTCAGAGTCAAAATCCCAAAGATGTTGAACAGAATCATCTGTCAGACAGGGTTTCCAATGGTCTACCATGTGTAAGTAGTATTCGTGAAATAGTTGCTGAAGAGAGTGGTTATGCAAGAGCAAAAGGAAAAGCTGCATCAAGTAATCTTTCTACATCAAATGAGCATGGTACCACAAAGTTTCAGCCTTCTACCAGGTAATGTGCTAAAGGTCTCCTGTTATGATGCTTTTGTTTATTCTTGATTTGCTATTTTGCTGTTGAAATTGATTGTGAAACCGCCAAGGGATGTTGGAAGGTTTCTATGGTACCATTACTTATCTGTATGTATATAGAAAAAAAAGTTAGGCGTGTCACCCGTCTTTGTGAATCTTGTTTGTCATATATTTTTTTTTTTTGAAGAATTGTTTGTCATATATTTGAGAAGGTAATTTTTTTGTTCTGAATATAGGATGGTTGGCTTGTTACTATTTGCTCGCGAGAATAGTTTTCAGTCATTAGTCTAAACATGTAGTGATGAAAGTTTAACAGTGGCATGTGGTGTCTAGTAAAATTATGAAAGGAAGTCACAGATGTTTAGAATCTGTCTCCAGTGAAGTTATTTGAGTTATTTACTTGACAAACTTGTGTCCTGGGTACTCACACTGATGACTTATGTATACTACATGTTCCGTAACAGTCGTATATTTGAGAAGGTAGAAGCTAGCAGAACCAGTGACGCCAACAAAGATGCGTATAGATCTTTGGGTGGATTAGGTGGCTGGAGAAGTACTCGCAATTGCTTGAGGAATACAGGAGGCCATTCGTCTGGTGCAGCTGGACATCTTTCCAGGAGAAGCGATGCTTCTAACCCGCTATACGAGAACAGATCTGCTGTAGTAGGTGACAGTGGTGGAGAAAGCATCAAGTCTAAACCTGATGCTCTTGCAGATAGGAGCTTGCCTCAAACTCAGGCTCATGTTCATGCTTCATGGATTTCGTCTTACTTAGGTCATCGGCATCCTCAAGAGCCAAATTCTATTACTAAAAGGCAAAGAAAACATGAAACTTTGAGAAGTAGTGGAGAATGCTCAACATCAGTTGTTGAAAACTCAGAGATTGTGTGCCTTGGATCATCAAGGGAATCACCTAAACAGACTCTTGGATTTGGCAGAGTGCACAGTCAACAAAATCCGTCTTCTTCTAATCAAGTTATTGTAATTGATGAATTGTCACCTGGAGTTAGGCACCATGGTTCGCGACCCATGAGTAGCATGAATAATGGTGACCTGGACTCTAGGGCCAGACAATTGCAGGAAGATGAGATATTGGCTCGTGAACTCCAACAACAGTTATATAGTGAGGTTCCAGTAGCTGGAGGTGGTGAGGTGGGTTGTCATAGATTCTTAAATGGACAAAGGTTATCTGTCTTTTCATGGATTTGACTATTTTCCAGATACTATTGCTCTCAGCTTGTATACTTGTTTGCTTATGTACAGGCTGATGAAAATATAGCATTGGCATTACAGCGTGAGGAAGATGAATTCCATGCTTCTTCTGGTCATAGTTCCCATCCTTCAGCACTCCCTGTAAGCAAGACTCTTTATGTTTGTCATGTTCACTTATCTTACAGATGGCATTATGTATGTGATAATTACTGGGTCTTACAAATAAGTATTTTTCTATTCAGTGCATGTTCAGTATATATGTGTTGGCATCTTGAATGCAGCATTGAGAATGTTATTATCAGATATTCAAATGGCTGTAATGGCCATTCAAAATTCAACTTAGATGAGATACCCAAATGTTCAGTCTTAAATTGCCAATATACTTCTACCATGTAGCTGCCCAGTTGAATATTTAATATTGCTGTATGGATCATATGTAAAGTATGACAGCAATGAAATGCCAGTTCTATATGCTTTCATGGTTGTTGGTGGTTTCTGGCCATGCTTAGGAGATGAACTTATAAAGTTTGTTTACCTTCCACCTCTGATTATGAAATTCATTAAACAATTCATGTGTGGTTTCCTGTAGTGTTCCGTCTTTTCTGAAGTTGTGATTTGTCTGCTTTCTGAGGTTTGCATGATACTGCCAAGGGATAAGGAACCTTATATGTGACATGGTTGGTTTCTCAAGCATTTTGTCACTAGCCTGATTGCTACCTCAAAAAGGACCAAATATGTCATAAGGAAGCTTATTAAAACAATACTCTGATCCATATCAAGCTATTCTTTATAATTCCCAGCTTTCCTAATCTTGTCTCACCACCAACCCTTACCAAGAATTGTTCCAAAGTTATGGATCAATTGTAATTGCATTGGTGATTATTTATGTAATTTAAAATGACTTTGTTGAGATGACTGCTAATAGTGTACCCAATTGTCAATGAAGCAAGAAATATTATTAGCTTTATCTTATTGAATCGTAGATCATTTCTGTCTGAGATTTTTTTATATGAATCTCTACCTTTTAACGTTAGTTTATATTCCAGTGCTCTCCTTATTCATGACAAATCATTTTTATTGCTGCAGGATGAGCGTTCATCCCGTCAACCCATGTCACCATCTTCACGGAACCCGTCAACTACGAGACGAACCCAAGCTAGAGGTCGTAACCGAGTGTCAAGGTTGAGGGCTCGTTTCTCTGGAGTGTCTCCTGCAAGAGCAACTAGGCAAAGAAATCCTCAGTTTTCTATGGAAATGGTAACTTTCCCGCATCCTATTTTTCTTGGATTATTCATATTTCTGACCCTTTTCTTGCAATCCTTGTTAATACTGGTTGGATTGTTGAATGGGTTGTAAACTTGCGTGTGTGCATGTGCTGTAAGCATGTATACTTGGGTTTATATGCATGCTGGACAATGTATCATAGTTCTCCAATTCTGTGTTGATTAGGGTCTTGGTGTATACTTGTTGATTTATAGTGTAAAATGAAAGCTAATGTACTTTTTTGTAGAGTCTTAACATGCTGGAAGCATTGGAGGCCTCATTGGGTGAAAATGATGTGAGAAGGCACAGAAGGGGTCGTCGTGCCCTCCAAGTGCAGCGTGATTTCAATGGGTAAGATTTTGGCCTAGTCTTTATTTACTTGATAATTGTTGACAATTCTGTGGATGAATGTACTATGTTCTCCTATTGATTTTCCTGTCCATGTTTCACATAAATACACTGAAGGCTTGGGTACTCTTGTGAACAATTAGGAGTCATATAGGACTGCATGTAGGCATTAGAGCTTTGATGGTCATGATTATTGTTTATTCCTATATAGTTGATAGCTGTCTTTTATCATGTCTCCTGGTGAGGTCATCTGATGATATACTGTAGTTTGCTGAATCCTAACATTTAATCAAGATACTTGTCATAGCCATGTATATATGAGACTGAAAATAGTGAAATAGGATCGGCACACAGGTAACCGCCAAAGCGGAGTAAAAAAATGAAAACTTGAATGACCAAATACAAGTGAAAACTGATAAGAATGAAAGGTAAATGAGAGCCTGGAGACTACGAGACCACCGTTGATGAGAAATGGTGATGGTCCTTATTATCATCAAATACATTTGAATGATGTCCTCTTCATCACAGAAATATGTAAAACCCAACAACTTTGTGGAAATTTCCACATATCAGACGCATTCTGTCTAGCCCTCTCAACTTCAGAGCTACGGTGAGACTCATCGGTGGAAGAAAGCGACTTGGACACATTGGAAAGAGGTGGTTTGGATATGTGGGAAAAAGGAAGTTTGGATCAGTCCAGTGTCGGGTTTGCAAAAGACGACGATGGTTTTCGAGAAGCTTTAGAAAGACGTGATTATTGAAGAAAATGTCGATCGGCCAGCACCTGATCGGAATTCTTGTATTTTACATGAAATCGATCCTTAGAGGCAATGTGATATTGGGGCTTATTAGATACTTTAGCTGATTTAAACTTGAGAGACTGCCCTACTGGGCGAAGGCCCAGTTTCTTATCCCAATCTGGTTCCTTAGAAGGCCTCAAATCACCATAATTAGGTGTCAGACTCCAACGTCGAATAGATGTCACTCATAGACTGGTTTAGATAACAATTATGGGTCTTTACTTATCCGTTTGACCTTTTAGATGGACCGGGTCTTGATACGGTATCCTAGCCTGGTTTGGACCAAAGTTTCTACCTACATTATACCCCTCTACACTATCTTGGGCCAAAGTCCCATGGTCCACGTGTGAAGTGCGATATTCAATCCCGACTTGCACGTGAGAGGGGGTGGACCACATTGAACAAATGTCAATCATAACATCAGTTTAAATTTAAATATCAGGTATAGGCCTCCACCTATCCGTTCAAGCTTTTGGGTTGGTTGGGCCTAATACTAGGAACGCCTTTATGCACCGAAATGGCAGGTAAATTGGTAGTAACCTGCCTCAAATACTCCTCCGAAAACCTATCCGAACCAATGCAGTCAATAACTAAATCTGGCAGATTCTGTGTGGCCCCATCTTGAATCACAGAGATAATCGGTAGATTTTGTAGTCTTAGTTTGAATCAGTGAGATCATCATGGAGGTGCTACATAGGGACACAGAAACACGGTTGCCGGTAGGGCAATACGAGACCAGTAAAGCAAAATCAGATTGAAGTTCTCCTTCTCCGCCCTGTTGTCGTCCGGATCAATAGAAACTGGTTGGGCAGATTCAGACGAGAGAAAAACAAAACAGACGCTGAAGAACCACTAGAGACCGGAAGGGTGGAAGAATTAGGCACCAAATGCATATGAGCCTTGAAGATGGTGTCATTGATGTTGACAGTAAAGCAGGAAGGAGCGAGTACTGGACTAGGGAGAAGCATCTGGGCCAGGTCTCTACCGAATGCAGACCTGAAGATGAAAGAGGATGAACAGCCATAACTGTCTTGACAGAGCTGGCTACGTTGACAATGGATACATGAGTCCATCCAATTATCAGCAGCCCACCGTAGCGTCCCATTTGAGCACACCCTCTTAAAAGCCACTGATGTGTCCTCAAGCAAGTTGAAGAACCAACGATTGAGCTTCCTCTATCCGTCCGCCTTGAAGCTAGAGAACTGAGTCTCGTCGTCAAAGGAGACAAGAAAGGCTTGGCCCAAGAAAATAGACAAAGACGTCTATGATCTTCACCTCAACAAACGCCTCCAAAATGACTCAGCAGGCTGATCTGTTCTAGCAACTGCAAAAATGTTGAGGCCAAGTCTCTGAACCAGAAGATCATTGATAGAGCCAATGCTAACATAGGCAGGGGCTGCAGAGGCAGAAATGCCGACAACAATATCCTTGAAAGAGAGACTACTTGGAGAAGCTCGGGCAGGCTGGAAACAGCTTGAGGTTGACGAGCCCAATGGAGGTGATTCTTAACAAGGAGTGTCTGATTCTTATTCCAGACCTTATTGATAGACCTAATAGCCTCCTTGATGACTCATGTTTGAAATAGATTAACCCAAATTTTCGATCATTCGTATTCATTCTGGGAGGGATGGCAGTAGTGACAATCGGTCCCCAATCTCCAAATATGTCTACAAGCCATTGAGCAGAAATATTGATGATGAGCAATAGATGAAGAGGATGCTGATGTGTGGATAAGGTCGCTGGAGGGGGGAGGACGAAGGGGGACGAGAGGAGGAGGGAGCATTTTTCATCTTTCACATTGTCTTTTCTTTTGCATTCTTCTACCTCCTTTCATATTATGACATTTATGTCAAGGACTGGCAGGATGTAGTGTTTCCCCTGAGGAGTACACCTATTCCCAGTCTTGGTGTTGAACAAGATAGCCTTGCTGTATGAGTAGCTTTCGAATTGAGAACTGATATATGAGGATATCAGATATTAAAAACCAACAAGAAAAGAAACTTATGGATAATCATATCTATTACATTGTCTAACCTCGGAAGTATTTGAAGTTAAATCATATTTCATTTCCTGCAGGGGTGACTATGAAATGTTATTGGCCCTTGATGAGAACAATCGCAATGGTGGTGCTTCTGCCAATCAGATCAATTGTCTTCCAGTGTCTACAGTTCAGGTAGAATGTTGTGTGCTTGCCGGGTTCATTTCATGTGAAGGTTCAGTGCCAGATTTATTTGCTACTGAGTTGTGGTTTCCTTTGTTGCAGAGTGGGAATTTGGAAGATTGTGCCGTATGTCTTGAAGCCCCAACTATTGGAGATACCATATGTCATCTCCCATGCTTACACAAGTTTCATAAGGATGTAAGTACTCCCAGCCTCTGCATTTGAATCTTCAATTTGCGCCGAAAGAAGCCATTTTAATACTCATGTTTCTGTGGCAGTGTATTCGTCCATGGCTCAGCAGAAGCAAATTGTGCCCTGTTTGCAAGTCTTCTATCACATAATCTTTACTCGGATTCGTGCTTGATTACTTTCGGATGAAAAGGATCATCCGCTTCGAAGGCTGAACCACATAGACAAATAATCTTTAGTGGGCATTTCTCTGTACATCTTTCAACTATTTTATACTAATAGTAATAATTGCGACATGATTACAAATCATTACTCAAATCTGCATTTGTTGTTCACCTAGTTTTCCTGATGGAAAATTGACAGGAGTGTACAGGCCGGTGGAACACATACATTTCTTAATGGATGAATTTTGTAAATATAAGAATTTTATGAGATTGGGTATTTTATTTCAAATTCTAGTTTATGTAAAATATCAAAGGAGTTCACACATTAGTATTGGATCCAACAGGTTGTGATGCTATACAACAGAGCCTCGTGTTGAGAGGCCGAAAATAGAGGAGGTGCACATCAATGTTAAAGCAAATCATTGCCAAGTGGATAGAATTGTGAATGAATTTAGAAAAGAGTGCCCACTTTAAATGGATGCTAATGTCCAATTTTTGTCGGATCCAATGACATGTGAAGTTCAAAATGGAACATTCAGATTCTCCAAAACGACCCACTCCATTCATACATGTTGATGTTTTCTCATGAAACATTCATGACAAACATTCTGATATGACCCAACTGCACTTCACTTGTACAAGGCCCATGAACATGTCATTAGCTAGCAATCCAATTGTATAACAGTAAGCAGAAATATCCTCCAACCACCAATTCAAGTTTATAATTTTCTTAAACTAAATTCCATTCCATCACTTTATTAGGATCTTCTATCCCTGTTGTAATACTATAAAAGGGACCACGACACATCATAAAACAATATATATTTTAACGAGCATCTCTTGAAAGAAGATGGCTAGTTTCAGCTTTCCGTGCATTGCAGAGTTCATCAACAGAGTCCCCCCTCTCAAACACACCAGCTGCCCCCATCCCTGTGCCTGCGTTTAGTTACAAACATGTATATTGTCAGTCATCTGTACTCTCTACTGTTGTCGGTCAGTATTTATGTGCGTACCTATGCACATTGAGACAACACCAAAACGGCAATCTTTGCCACGCCGTTTCATCTCATGTAATAAAGTAGCGACACATCGGGCTCCTGTGGCAGGCATAACATTACACTCAACCATCATGGGCAGAAATGATAAGTTCTTTTATATGTTCACATATCTATTATTTTGGGGTATACCTGTGGCACCTAAAGGATGCCCAATGGCCATTGCACCTCCATTGACATTGATCTTTTCAGGATCAAGACCCAGCTTCTTTTGGCAATACAAAAACTGGGATGCAAAAGCCTGCACAGCAAGTAACAGAATTGGAGTGACAGGTTTAGCGGTAATTATATTATAACAACACAGGCACATCCATCTGTAATGATTTGACCCCAAAAAATGGCTACCTCGTTTATCTCAAAAAGATCAATATCGTCAAGTTCAAGGCCAGCAGCCTTTACTGCAGCTGGAATTGCAACAGCAGGGCCAACACCCATAATAGCAGGATCAACACCAACAGCAGTAAAAGTCCTACATGACGAGAAACATTTAATGTTAGCATAATGGAAGATGCATATTTTATTGTATGTTTTATCATAGTTTAAATATGCCTTGAATAAGCCTGAACTCATTCACTGGTCGGGGTTTAGTGGAATGGCCCCGATAAGCTGTTGTTCCGGGCTTTGGTTTTCTGTTGTGGGCTTAATTTGGGATCCTTTGGGCTTAGGTTCTAGTTAGGGTTTTGGGTTATAGTATAAATACCAATCATCTGTAACCTAGCTGAAATAGTGTAGTGTATGTGTAATTCCAAAGCCCTCAATAATATATACAACACTCTGGTGGTGAACCACATAAATTCTGTGTTGCTTGATTTCATATTCAATTCTGTTTCCATGTATTATTCTTTCTCACGTTTGTCGCAACATCATAGGGCGTGAATTCAGTGCATAAAAGAAAAAAAGTTGCTAACTTCGATAAAGAAGAAACTTCAACCCAAATGATAAATCAGGGTTCCAAATAATGGGCACATAGAAGTTACAATTATGTTTGTTGTCAAATATACTGCTTATTTTCCTTTCAGTAACACTTATCACATAGCGTTTGCAGATAAAAGGAAGTCACATAAGGGTTCAGTAACATACCTGAAAACACCAAGAATGGGTAATCCTTTCTTCATTGCAACACTCCTCTTCATAAGGAGAACAGCCCCAGCACCATCACTCACTTGGCTAGAATTCCCTGAACAATAAGCATCAAATGTAAGATGGAACAGAATCTCAATTGACCAACAGGAATTGGGGAGATAAAAATTAATTAACATTAAAAACAGAAAGACAAGAATATCGCCTTTTTCCAGTACCAGCAGTGGTGCTCCCATCTTTCTTAAATACGGGTCTCAGCTTTGCCAGATCCGAAACTGATGCATTAGGCCTAATTCCATCATCGACAGAGATGACTACAGGCTTTTCATCACCTGTTTTTGGGTCTACAATCTTTGCACAGGAAAAAGATGCATCATGGCCACAGATACCATAAAGACCTTCAAATGCCAAGTATGTACACAAGTGAACTGAGTCACAGTAATATTTTGAAAAAAAATAAAAGAAATACCTTGGTTGCAACAGGGATTATTTCATCTTTAAACTTGCCAGAAGCAGTGGCAGCAGCAGCCTTCTTGTGAGATGCAACCTAATAACATAAATACATGAAACAAGTTAATACAATTTAAATAGTAGGATGGTCCTATAACAAAAACATTTATGTCCAACTCACTGCAGCCTGATCCTGCTCCTGCCTTGTCACACCAAAACGTTGTGCAACATTCTCTGAAGTGATTCCCATGGGAAGAAGGCAGTTCTGGGCTTGTTCAAATTTCTTTACCTGACATGATCAATAAGAACATTATAATTTTATATCTAGTTAGAGTAGTTACATTTCCATGTAATCTTAAATGAAAAAAAAAGTCAATAGAATATACTTTTGGATTGACTGTGCCGTCAAAAGCCATTGGATTTGTTGTCATGGATTCAAGACCAGCTCCAATGCCTGTATAACATACAAAAGTAAGTCTCCATGACAAAAGAATAGATGTACCAATGACGAACCCTAAAAAAACTGGTGCCTTTTTACCTATGTCATAGAATCCTGCTTTGATAGCTGCAGCTACATCAGCAACTGCTTGAAGACCTGATGAGCATTGCCTGTTGACAGTTCTAAGCGGAACAGTTTCTGAAAATACCAAGAGCTGTGAATGAGTCATAAGATAAGGGGAAACCATAAATAACTCTCTAAGGGAAGACTAAGTGGAACATACCCGGGAAACCAGCATAGAATGCAGCCATTCTGCATTCACTCGCTCTCTGGGAACCCGGTGCCAATACTGTACCCACTACAATATCCCCAACTTCACTTGGGTTCAAATTAGTTTTTTCTATCAAGGCCTGTTCCAAATAACCATTACTTGATTAAGAAACATAATCAACAAGAAATCTTCCTTTCGGAATCCACACACCACCTCCACCTTCATGGATATTAAAGCAACAAAAAATAAGATGAATAAAATAAAGGGAACCTTTAAAACAGCTGCAAGTAGATCATCAGGATAAGTATCTTTGAAACCACCCCGTTTCGATTTGCAGAGTGCAGTCCTGTGAGCTCTGTATTTATAAAAAGAAATGATTTAAGCAACGAACGTGCAAAAATGAATGGATAGAATTATGGGTCATCATAGTTGACAAAATCTTGGAAATATCATTTGCAAAACAAAGCTACTTACGCCACAATCACAACATCGTCACCAAAAGCAGCAGTCCTATGATAGGCAGCACTGTCCCCTGCCAAACATGCTGATGCCTGGTTGTGATCACAAAATACAAAATTAGGTAGAGTATTACAGCTTCTTTGGGTAGCCCAATGGAAATTCTGAAGCCAAATATCAAAAGTAACAGACAAAACTCCATAAAGAATGATGCACTTCACTTCCGGCATGAAATTACAGGTACTAATAGTACTCCACAGCTTCTAATAAAATCAAACTATACCAAATTCATTTAACCATACGGAATTTAACTACTAGTATCCTTCTTCTTCTTCTTCTTCTCATATCGACAACTAAAGCATGGGAGTATTACCCCATACAAAAATCAGCACAAACTAAAGCTATCAAGAGGCCACGGGTTATATGAGCTAAATTCGTATCATCTAAACATATCTCCACAACATCAAAGCCAGAAGAAATTTCAAATCAGCTCAATCAAATAGCTCGAATCATATAATTTGAGTAAATTTGTACCAAATGAAAACCGAAAAACTAGTAAATTTAATCAACAATCCAGATCTGTTCACACCACTTATAACCACATAAACAAAACATAATTCATTTTCAACACAAGGTAGCAGCAAGCAAGTCGAATACATAAAAAATGGACAGACACAAGAAATAAAACCGATGAAAATCTCAGAGAACTTAAGCGAATTTCAAATAAGAGTCAGCACCAAAACATACGGATCCATATCAAAGCAGAATCAAATCGATCTAAAGAAAGAAGATGATGATTAGAAGAGAACATACAGAAAGAGCAGGATCGCTGGCATGAGAGGAGGCAGAAGGAAGGAGATGCTGGAGGAGGACTTTCTGTCTGTTGATCGCTTTCTCCATTTCCGCGGAGCTCTTTGTCTTTGATTCTGAGAATAATAAGAGAGGAATATTAGAAACACGAAGCGTACTGAGTGTCTTATTATATAGGGATTGGTGTTTGGTTAGCGGTTCAAACAAGTAACTCGATAAAATGAACAACAATGGGAAATTGAAAATTTAATAATTTACGCAAATATATAATAAAAATGATATTGCAATGGATAAGATCAGGGAAGAAGCCACATGCGTCTCAGGGGAGGCACGTGCCCTTCTTATTTATTTTTTTTTTTTGTGTATTTGTTTTTTAATTGTAGTTCACGTGAAAAAGGTTTATTTGAGTCATTTACGAGTAGAGTTGTCCGATAGTTTAGTCTTAATGAATTCGTTCAAATTCAATTCATTAAATATTCTAGTTCATTGTTATTTACTTCAGGTTCAATAAGAATTCATTTTTGTACTTGTGTAATAGAAAATAGAGCTCGATTCAATTCTTCAAGCCTCGTAAACCATCTCGTTTAATGTGTAATCGAATATTTTATTTATTTAATAAAATCAAAATGATTTTTGTACGAGAAAAAACAAAACTAAACGAGCTGAGTCGAGCCAAAATCGAGCTTGAGTGTTTATTTTCGAGCTCATTATTACTATAATCGTGGAGAACGTATTTTTTGCTATGAATGTCATCAATACTCGATTGAGAAATCAAATGACAGACATATAGAATCATAGTATATTTGTAAACATAGCGAGATATTTTTTGTTATCGTATTGATGATAAAAATGGTTTACCCTTCACAATAAAAAGTAATTCATTGTTTTTATATGATATAAATAGTTTTAATGTTACATAACAATTACTTTATGTTATTATGTTTAGGGGATACATTGTTATTATTATTTTTCGTGGAAACCCCGAGCTCGTCTAGATGGGATTGATAAGAATGATAGACATGATTTATCTTACTTGTGTCCTAATTAATTAGGAAATTCTTCTATATTTATTTCGATTATTATTTTTAAGACATGATTATTGAAAAATATTTAATTTTTCTACTCCAACCAACCAAATATTCTTATTACTATTTAGATGTTTAAAATTGTTAACACAATGAGAATGGAATGAAGATATCATTCTGGCGGACAAGAACAAGAGCCTGAGCATGTATGGGTGTGCTGTTAGAGCAAATACAGTGCGGACGGCTCAATGCCTTCGGCTCGACCCAAGTCAGCAATAGTTGGGCCGCAAAATG
>JAYMSV010000457.1:0-16991 GCA_036897745.1 Erodium moschatum
AACCGGGCGGGTCTGGATATTGGGCCATCGGGCCGGATACCCGCCCGTTGAGCACCCCTCGTCTGATATTTTGTCTATTGTTTTCCAAAATAATTTCAACAACAATAAATTAATAAACATGAAATATTATTACTAAGAAGATTACATAAAATTAAACATAATTAAAAATTAAATAATAAACATGAAAAGCTAAGCCGAGTTACAGAAGACCAACTAAAGTGGTCGTGTTTGAGTAACGTCAATAATAAGACCAATTGGGAGAGGAGGAACTCGAAACGTATGACTTTGGTTAAGTTCCGTTACAATTCAGCTGGCGACAGTTCACCAATATCGACCTTGTCCAGCTCATCAATGCGTGCGACATACTCATTACAACCACTTTCGCTATCCTTTCTTTTGTGCATCAATAATCCTCAGTCTCCAACTTACCCTGTTATTTTTCGGTATTGTTAGGTGGAAATAGTCACCTTTCACTACTTTGTCCTTTCTTCTTGACGACCTTCTGACCCATCAGACGTTGTTGGGTACGTGGTGGAGGTGACGATATATCGTCGGTGTTGGAAGACCAAATCCTAACGGAACTTGAACCTATTGAACCCGATCTTTATTGCAGGGACCACTTGGCTTCTGGTGACCATTCATTTCACGTTGTCATACTCGCATAACTGGACGTTTTGTGGCAATCTAATAGAGGACTGTGGTGACAAACTATGAAACACAAATGAGGACCCCCAGTGGGGTCAAATGTCCGGTCCACCATCCCTCGACCCAAACACGATCCTCCCTCACTCGATGATGTGGTCGCGGACGTTCTATGTATACCATCTTCATGCGTTATTTGTTGCCATAAACCATGCACCATCTTATTGTTGGCTCATAATGAATAATGAATCGAGAGAGTTGTGTAACTAACAGGTAACTAAACAAAAAAAATTATTGATCACCCAACGTATCCTCCAACCACCACAAACTCGTCCTGTGCGGCCACCTCCACCACCACGGCTGTGTGCACCACGACCGGCTCCACCCCGTCCAGTTTCAACTGGAATTGCAGTATGATACATTTGTCGTGTTTGTGTATCGTCAATAATCATGAGAGACGTCAGGCCCGAATCCCCGGTTGCAGTATGCTACATTTGTCGTGTTTGGGAATTGGGTTTTATTATAAAAACCCAATTCCCATATTAAGGAAAAACCCTGTCAAAACCAATTACAACCCAAGGACTGTTGCCAGAACACAATATGGGAAGATTCAACCCAATCAACCAAAACAATAAAAGAAAAAAAAACCCAACCAACTAACAGACCCTCCACATTTTGAAACATGAACCACAGACTGAAAACCAGACCCCAATTCACTAAATTCACCAAAGCTTGCTACCACTAGCTAGAAGGTTGCCTTTCACTAAAATTTCTACCGAAACCTGCGGGGTCGACAACATAGATTTTGATGCCACAAACAACAGCCTCTACTACATTATGCAGTCAACTTTAAATCAGCAACTTTTCGGATTCCACTGCTGAAAAGAAAAATCAAAGTCTTCAGCATTATTACTCCTTACCAAAGCATATGCATATGCAGACCCTTGAATTTTGAAGACCAAAGCATTCATGTCAAGCCAAATGTAGCACACTGTCAGGGGACCTAATTACAAACCCTAAAACCTCTTGCATTTTCTGGGACAGAGGTTGAACCAATAGGGTAGACCGAGTTTCAACCAATTACCAAGCACCAGAGCTGCCAAGATCTATGGCATGATGTAAAAAGACGCTGACAGTGTCCATCAAGACCATCGGCAGGTAGAGCTTGACATCCACACTGCCCTGCATGCGTGCATTAACGATCAAAACATGCCTTGTCCAAATAATGGAAGCTAAAAAATCAAACTTCCATGTAGCAATGGTAATAACATTAACCATATATCACAAACAAGGAAAGTATTTGAATCTCTGTTGTGGCTCTCTTGGGTACATGAGAATTTTCTATAATTTTATTTCTAAAACAGCATTAGTTCCTTAATTAATAATTACTTGATCTGACAAATTTAGAAACTAATCAGTAAACATCCAACTAATTTGGACTGTAATAACAATAGTAGGTATACAATGTTTCTTTGGAGATACACATCTAGAGCTAGGTTAATTTCGAGACCATGTAAGAGTTCTGTGCTAAAATGTTTAGGGAAGAACACAGAGAAACACGGAAATCCCTAGTAATATTTTTTATTTATTTTTGTAACATGACCAGAGAAATAGGAGCCACTCACAGTCTAGCAGACAACCAAGAGTCCAGGAGAATAACAGAGCGGGATTCAGCTGCTAATGTTATAAACTATCTATTTCTTTTTCCATGAACTATTATAACACTAGTTAAGGATGTGCCCATGCAACAAGTCAAAGTGAAAGGCTTATTGAACTGATAACGAGGAGAGGCACAAAAAGAACTCAAAACATTAGTAAAAGTGCATGCTTTTTTATGTTTAAGCATGTTTTGATAAGACAAGAAATTGGAAGAATCAAATATGTTCCATTTGGATAGCTCTTGATGTGGAAGAGACTCTCACCTCATTGAGATCACAAGTTTGAACCCCAGTAGGTACACCTGTTTGGGAGCAGGTGTGAATGGAGGTTAGACCAGAATAGAGTAAGATTTTCCTATTTTCTTTGCAAAAATACAAAAATGAATACAAATTACAGGACACACTGTCGGCAAGCACAGAAACCTCAAATTTCTCCCTTGTCCACAAAACATTGGGGATCTGCAGCAACCAAGATAAGGCTTAGCATTCATGAACTTGATTAGCACCGATATCATTAATTTGGTAATCTACAGACGCAAATTGCTAGCAACTTGTTCATGCATGTTTCAGTCACATGAATGGAAACTTGTACCAGAAACATGTTTGTTTATAAGTTGGACTGGAACCGAAAACAAACAAGTATTTGCTGAAATACTAATACATGTGGCCATATATATATAAAAAATTCTTAATATGTGCTACTGTTCTTTAGTAAGTGATAGATGGCCCATGAGCTTGTTAGATGAATGTAAACTCAACTTGGACTAAATCTAAATGCCACATTATGGGTAAATTTAAATGCAATAGAGTAATAGTGATCAAAAGGGTGGCTGGACTAGAGGGAATCTAAAGGAGAAATGCAATCTATCCAGAAAGCTAGCCTATCAAAACTTGTTTAATTTCAATATTTCATACACCCGATTCATTTCATATCACATCAATATCATATCGTTCTAGTTTATTTCCATTACTAACAGAGCTCCAACTGAAGAATGAACCCAAACATGAATTCATTTCATCATTTGGACACTAATTTTCATAATCTTTTGTAATCTCCCTCTAATAATGAGTAAAATATGAATCTCACCAAGCTTAGCTTGCATTATGAATGTAAGGAACAGGTACAGGGAGACAATATCCGAAGTTTAAACTACTGGGATTGTGTTATGAACATAAGGATGGGATAAAAAAGTTCACAGATGAGAGCAAAGTATGAATCTCACCAAAGAACTTGGATTCATTTACAAAGCAAGTCTTTCTCTGTCATTTTGATGTACTCTTCATGTACAACAATGAAAAGATTTATGCATCTACATTCACCCAGCCTCCTTGAAACACATCAACTATGTGCCAAAGGCTGCTTTCAATAATTTGCCTCTTTTCATCACAATCTCTCATGAACCGAAGCAGGTGCTTGTTCAACCGATGCAGCAATACCATCTGGTTTCACTGCAAGGGTAACACTTGGATTTTCAGTATGAAACTGAACTTCAAAACAAAACAGTCTACAAATCAAATCCTTTCTCAATCATCATGGTTCTCACTCTCTCCACGTCCTCCTGCCGACCTGCACTTCTATAAATCTTCATCAAAAGCTCACAATTATGTTCATTATCCGGCTCCAAATCAAAAAGCTTTTCTGCAGCAATCTCACCAATATCTGCATTGCCATGAAGGTAGCAAGCATATAACAACGCACCCCACACGGTTGGACCGGCCTCAAAGTCCATTTTGTTTTCTACTATATCGTATGCTTCACGGATATATCCTGCTTTACCATATAGATTCACCATACAAGCATAATGTTCCATTATCAAGTTTAATCCAAACCTCTCCCTCATCATAGAAAATAGCATTTCTCCTTCCTTCACCAGACCTAAATGTGCACAAGTTGATAGAATTGACACAAATGTAATCTTGTCTGGCGAAACACCAGAGCTCAACATCTGATTGAAGTATGTTAGAGCTTGTGGATTCTTGCGGTGAGCATTAATTATAGAATTCCAAGAAACAACGTCCTTCTCAGGCATTTTCCCAAACAACCATCTTGCTTGGGGAAGCTTCCCATGATTAGAATACATAACAATCAAAGAATTTGCAACAGGCAAAGCCCACTCTTGTCCTTGTCGAAGAACCCATCCATGAACTTGAGCTCCATGCTTCAATGATGAAACACCACTGAGAATTGTAGATAGTGCAACCGAATCCAGTTCAACTCCATCCTTGATCATCTCTCGGAGGATATCCAATGCTTTTGCCAAAAGCCCATGACGAATATAGCCAGTCAACATTGAATTCCAAGAAACCAAGTTTCTGGTAGCAATCTGATCAAACACCTTGCGAGCTTTCACAATGTCACCACATTTTGCATACATGTCCACCAGAGCAGTGAGCACAAACTCATCCATAGCTAACCCTGAACGCACTATATCCCTGTGCACAGCCTCCCCAACTTGAATCGACCTAATTCCCCCACAAGCTTTCAACACACGAGGGAACGTGAATCTGTCCCGCTCAACACCCTCTTCCTCCATTTGGAAGTAGAGAGCCATGGCGTCTTCGTGCTGACCCAATTCAGCATACCCTGAGATAAGCGAATTCCAAGGGAACGTGGAGGAGTCTCTCCTAGACATTTGGTCGAACACCTTGTGTGCATTCTCAATCAGCCCACATGACGCGTACAACCTAAGGAGCTTGGAAGAGATGCCGGAGTTCTTACGCAGCAAGTTCGCGGGTATGATTCTGTGAATTCGAATACCATGCTCGATGGATTCCAACTTGTAGCATGTTTCGAGCAGAGAAGCGTAGGTTTCAGAGTCAACAACGATGCCATTTTTGACCGAGGTTTCAAGGTCCTCAATTACAGCGTCAAGGGCCTGGAATTTGGTCTCTTTGTAAGGCTTTTGGGGGATCAAAAGTGGGGTTGGTGTTGATTTTGGGAAAGAAACCGCACCGCCCCTGTTTCCTGGAACTTGCTTTTGCCTTTGCAGTTTCAGTTTCTTGCTTCTTCTTCTGGAATTGGAGTTGCAGTAAAAAGTGGTGAAGGAGAAGATAGTATCGAAGCTCGGAAGATGAACTGTACTCAGAGTTGCCATTATTCCCAAATGTGCTGTTTCGGTGTCTGGCTCCTCTTGATAACATCATAGCTATATATAAACCCATCAAAATGTGTGAAAAATCGAAGGCCCAGCTAAGCCAATAGTTATATGTATGTATTGTCTCAATTCTAAAATTGTGCTAAGTTATCGGTGGAGAATCATCCCTTGATCTATAAACTAACATTCATTTTTACAGTTGATAAAACTGTACCCTGGAGCCATTAAAATTAAACTTGAGCATTGATAAAAGTGAAGTATTCCCTCCAAAGATTGAAAAAGTGTATTTTTTGTCTACGCTCAAGGGTGATAAAGTTGAACTCGAGCATTGAACTTGAGTGATTCAATTGTATCAGAGCGTACTTAGACATTGTTTCATAGAAAGCAAGTAAAAATGATGTTTAACGTAAAATCAGACTTCTCACAGTTGATGAAATACCAAGCACCACAGCAAAAGCAATTGTGGGGTCTGAATTTTCTTAAACTGAAAATTGGGTATTTTCTTAATTACTCCATACCCTTCAACACACTAATTTTGAAAACATCATTAAAACTCCGTCGCACTCTTTATATATGTTCAACATTTATATACCCTTCAAAACTCAGTCACATAAACACAAACACATAACACCAAATCCGAAGTTATAAAAAACAATGAGTTCTATTTCACTTCTTTCTCCACATCTAAAACTTAAAAACTCAGAATACATACACCATAATGTAGAAAGTCAATATTAAAACTCAGCATCACGAACATGAACACAATAATCAGAGATTTGAACATGCCATTGCAAACCCAGTATATGTACAAATCGACAGAAGAATAGGAGAGGTTAGTCATACTCATACCTGGGTAGATTTAGAACAAGCCATAAGAGATGCACAAAGGAGAGGAGCTCGAAAGAACAGCAAAACCAAAACAGATTTTGGGGAAAAGTAAATTGAATATTGAAGAGATAGAATATAGCTTAATTAATTAAGAAGATAGTATCAATAAGACTTTATAGAAACTGAAAGCCAAAAGCGCATCTGGTGTAGTGGTATCATAGTACCCTCCCACGGTACTGACCAGGGTTCGATTCCCTGGATGCGCATTTTTACAAATTTTTATCCTTCTATTTTTTATGCTGTATAAGTGTAACTCATAAACGGATGATAATTACAAGGACAAACATGTCTATATGGAGAACATTAGAGCACATATCAAGCGAATCACAATGCGAACCACGACTTGTGAATTATGTGTTTATAATTCACGGTTCACATATATCCTTCTATTGTTATTGTTGAGTTCATGTTCGGTCGGGTTTTTCGTGACGAAAAGAGCCATTTTCGTGAGATCAAGTAGTGATTACTGATTAGACACCGTCTTGAACGGTTCTTTTTTAGTTTGTCAGTTTAGTAGAAATCCATTTCAATTTTTTTGTTTCGACTGTATTGTTCGGTTATGATTTTAAAGGAATGTGTGAACAAAACTATACGGTTCTTTGTTTTATGCACTGATTCTTATTGGTTAATAATATATGCTTGCAACTTTCGCTAAAAAAAAAACATAAAATAACATTTTCTTTTCATTAACCTCAGCTTCAGAAACAAAAAAAATATAAACTTTCTGAATCTCCTCAGATTTAGAAGAGCTCAGAGTGAAGCTCCGTTGTAGAGTTTGGATCTACCTCTTCCGTATCGACGATGGTGACGAAAACAGAGGAGACCCAATTGAACAGGCTGGAGAACCCGGGCGAGAATGGCGGGGGGGGGGGCACGGGGGAGCCTTGGCGGAGGAGGGGCATGGGAGTCCCTTTGCCTGGCCAGGAAGCTCAAGGTTCGTCGGTCCGACAAAGTCCTCAAGCACGGCTTGTCCATTTTGAACGACCCCAAAAAGCGATCCAGTCTCGGCCCTGAGGGTGGGTTTTCTGAAATTGAACTTTTTTTTTTGTTTCAATTGGGTCTTTTCGTTTGTTTAACGATTTGGGTCAATCGGTAGTATCTTGATTTCAATTGGGTTTCAGTTGCAATTTCCATTTGGATTAGGGTTGGATTTTGTGTAGTGATTATAGTTGGGGATATGTAGTTTGTTGCTCTGCGCTGATGTTGTTTTTATTAGAACTGTGTCAAGTGCACTCAAATTTATGCAATGATTGGGGTCAATTGGTATGTTGATAGACATTTGGATTGGATTTTTTGTAGTTATTTGTTTGTTGTTTTAGCTTGTGATATGTAGTTTTTTTGTTAGTGATTGGATTGTCACTGTGGTCTGAGGTTTCTGATGTTAAGAACAGTGTCAAGCTGACTCCAATTTCAGCTACTACACAAGTGGAAATCGTGTAGATCCTAACCGCTAAATTAGCATATCATACATGATACATCCTCCCCGCAGTCGGGAATTTGTGAAAATTTTCATTTTGATGTCTATGTGCAAGATGTATTGAGTTACACCCTGGGGAAAATATTAGAAGACCGACCAGAAATGGGTTTGAAGGAGAAGTTATTGTTCGGTCCTGCCTAGCATCATGAAAAATTGCAGTCTCATATTCTTTCTCTTGTTCTTCTGCAACTAAACCCCTGATTCTATGCCTTGCTCTTTCTAACTGGCTGTGACCCACAATACAAAAATCATTATGTACATCAATTTGGTTATTGACATTGAATGCACTTTGAGAATTCTAACATACATTAACTCAGTCAGGAGTTGTGTTTGTCGCAAAAATTGTGGTTAAGTGAACTATTAGCACCTAAGATGTTTTGTCTTTGAAACCATGCATTATTTTGTCAGTATATTGAAAAACAAGTCATGCAATAAGTAGTTACCCAATTATTTCATTATGCCCGTGAGTATGACTTCATTTTGTGGTTTAGGTGTGTGTAAATATTTTCTTTTTAATGTTTGTGTACATTTCATCTTTGGTTACCTAAGCCAAATAGCCTTTTGGAGATACAATTTCTTTGACACACTGGATGTATTAACTAGATTAGCGAGTTGATCTCAAGATATGGTCATGAATATCTCAGGAAATCAATGGCAGTTCTTACTTGGAGTCCTATATTTCTTTACTTTGGCATTTTCTGCGTTGATGTTGGTAACCCAATTTATATTACTGTCATATCTATGTGTGATTGTTGATATTGGTTTCCTGAAGTTGTTAATTTGAGTCCAACTATCCTGTAATTGTGTAGCACTTAAAAATTTGACTGACCAAAAAAATATAATCGGATTTTCTTTTTATATGTAGAGTGGACTCTATATGAGCAGGTAGCTGTTGCAGCTATGGATTGCCAAAGTCTTGAAGTCGCAAAGGTAGAAATACTTCTTGTCACCAGTACCTTTTAGTTTGTTTTCAATCATTTTATTTGGAAAAATCGTTTATAATTTTCAGTTAGCAAACATAAAAGGATGCTTAAAAATCATCATGCATTTCTAGAGAGCAAAGTGGTTGTTTTGAGGTTCTTTATCTTGACATTAATGTGTTTTATTTTTGCAATCCTTTACAGGATTGCATGAAGGTTTTGCGAAAGAAATTTCCTGAGAGCAAAAGGGTTGGTAAGTTGATTTAATTGATGAACTATCAGTCTACCAGTGAAGTTACATGATTTTGGATCATTCAGAGTTATCACTCCCCCTTGTCTGCTCAAGAAACTATTGACGCTTATCTCTCACCCATATCAATTGTTTGGCACTTCGGTTGTCCTTAGTCTTTCTCTGTTGTCTAATTGGTTGTTTTTCCATATAAACTTATTAGGGAAAATCTCATTCAGCTTATGTGTACACCATTCTCAACTAACTACTCCTAAGTTTAAAACATTTTTGACAACCCCCTTAAGTTTTTTTTATTTAACCCCAACTACGTCTACTTTTGGGTGTGAAATGATGAAAATACCCTTGTCATTTATTATTTATTTTTCATGAGGGTATTTTTTTTTCCATTTCTCACCTAAAAGTTGACGGAATTGGGATATAAATGAGAATAAAAAAAACATAAGGGGTTTGTCAAAACGTTTTAAGCTTAGGGGTAGTTGATTGAGAAAGGTGAATACTTAAGGGTAGTGAGTGATTATCCCACTTTTTATGTGTGTGGGCACAGACATTTTGTTACACTGTATTCTCTAAGGGTATCAAAGTAGTTGATTCCTCCAGAGTAGATAAGATAATCACAAGTAACTAGTAAGTGAAGACTTAGTAATATGTTGTTTTTTCCTTAACTCACAGGCAGGCTAGAAGCATTGTTGCTTGAAGCAAAAGGATCTTGGGCAGAAGCAGAAAAGGCATATTCAAGCCTTTTGGAGGATAATCCACTTGATCAAGTAAATTAACTGCAATTCTGATTATTTATGTAGTTGAACTTTTTTTGCTGTTCTGTAATATGGATTCAATGGATTGTTTTCTCTCTTGAATGAAAAATGACCTTTCTTCCTGCTAAAATGGATTGGTACATGTCTTGGTCCGAACCCTTTGGTTATGTTTCTTATATAGGTAATACATAAACGGAGAGTAGCTATGGCGAAGTCCCAAGGTGACAGTGCTGGGGCCATAGAGCGCCTTAATAAATATCTTGAAATGTAAGGAGTATCTCGAATTGATTCCTTTTACCGTAATTAGTAAAACAATATTGATGAACTTCCTTATCTTCCTTGTCCAGTTTCATGGCGGATCAAGATGCATGGAGAGAACTTGCTGAAATATATGTTTCATTGCAAATGTGAGATGCCTTTATTCGTCATTTTATGGCTATTTGGTTGTCTTTCCAAATTATATTTTTGTGACAACTTAAATGTATGTCTATATGCGTGCCTTGGATGTAGGTACAAGCAAGCTGCTTTCTGCTATGAAGAGCTAATATTGTCTCAACCTACAATTTCATTGTATCACCTAGCCTATGCCGATGTAAGTAGTTTTTTTTTCTCTGTACTTTTCTTGGGGCTACATTTATTTGTTTCCAATCACATGCTCTACTGATTGGTTGGACAATGCTACGCATATAATCCAATCTCCGAAGACCAAAATATCAATTGCCCTTGAGGCTTGAGCATTTGACTGAAACTATGCAACTGTGAAGTACTTTGTGTCCCATTGAGGCACATGGCCAAGTTTTATGCTTCCATGGTTGGGACTTTGTCATAGATGATTTGTGCTTGCTTCATAGTCTTTAACCGACCATGATGTTTTATCTGCATCCTATTTTCCTTTTTTTAGCAATTATATTCTTCACCTTGACTATCCGATGTGACCAGTATCAAATGCTCTTTAAACTTTCTGAACAGGTGCTTTATACTCTTGGAGGATTAGAAAACCTTCAGACAGCTAAGAAATACTATGCATCTGCTATAGAGTTGACTGGGGGAAAGAACACCAGGGCCCTTTTTGGTGTATGCTTGGTGAGAGCTCTCTTCATTTTGGTATCAATACCGAGCAAACATACATGTTTCCAATCTCCGATTTTTCTTATATCTGGGCAATGCAATATTATCTTGAACTTCCACCTTCTCATGTTGTGTCATGGTTACTGATTTGCATTATCTTTGTCATCATGATCCAGTGTACATCTGCAATTGCACAGCTCTCAAAGGGGCGTCACAAGGAAGACAAGGAGAGCCCGGAGCTTCAATCTCTGGCAGCGGCTGCATTAGAGAAGGACTACAAGCATAGAGCTTCAGACAAGCTTCCTCTTCTTACGGCCGCCTTGAAAAGCTTGAAAGTTTAAATCTTTCGGTTCCTTCTGTCATTTATTGAAGCTCCTCATTGTTGCCTCGAACTCTAGAATTAAGAGGGCTGAGCTGTTTCGAAAACGCTCGATACAAATGGTTCGGATTTAATTTAGTTTAAGTGATGTTCTTGTTCTGCTTGACATTGTTACAGTCTTAAGTAGAGGACATGATGTATTTTTGTTTTCGTAGGGTTTTCTGGTTGTGAAACTCAGTGTAAAATCAGTTTTCACCTGCATAGCATGTATTCTGCAGAAATTAAGATATTATTTAGCAATTTGATCGGATGACTTGTGGAACTTGTTTTTTGTACTTAGTGATTTAGAATAAGGCAAATAGCCAGATGCACAAGAATGTCTTGAAATTTCCATTTCAAGGTTTAGAGTATATTGGTCTGGTATTTTTATTATGGGCTATACGGACTCTGAAAAGTGGACCTTGTGCTTAAAACAGATAATTATGAAATAAAGGGACTAGTTCCAGAAACCTTTCCTTAAATTAAAAAAATTCACCGCATATATTATTGGGTTTGATTTAATACATTTGATATCATTTTTTGTAAATAAGAACATGCGGCAGTAGACGGCCTTGTACTTTGTTATGAGAGTAGTTTCGTCATTCTGTAGATTTAGTTTGACAAAATCGGACATCGAACAGGTCTAGTCCGACATAGTCCTTTATCAGACATGTACTAATTCGTAATCGGACCATTCCTGATTATACTTAATTCTGATACTCTAGTTTAATGAACAAAATTATTGTTAGTCCTCATGTGCTTCTATTCCGTGTTCATACTAGCACGCATCGATACGCCATTAGATCTTGATCTGACTGGTGATGGATCTTCTCTTCGATTGAGCAAAAAACCTCCAAACCAATAAACCAGAAATAAAAACATTGGTTTATCGGGTTTTTTTAAAAATGGAAAACTGAATGAAAAAACGAAAATCAGTTGTCTTCATATATATGCCTGAATTTGGGAATTCTGAGTTAAGCCTAATTATTTGTACTAGAGGGTCTATATTCTATAATGCGAGCTATTCAGCCCGGAAATGGGAAACAGAGGGACGATTCAGTGTTTGTGGGGCTATCTCCAGGGCAATTCAACGGGACTACTGGGCGACGAAATCGTAGCCGCTGACAGATTATGTCTATCGGGGCGATTCGGCTTATGGATAGCCAAGCAAAATCGGCCACATGGTAGACGAAACTAACAAGAAAAAGTAAACGCAATAAATCCTGAAATTGGTTAGTGTTAGGGGCTTTGATTCAGATTGTTTATTTTGTTTTGTAACCCAGACGCTGGATGAGTCCTTTTTGATTGGATATGTTAACAAAAACTTGCTGATGAAATAACGTCGAGTTTAATTTCAGAGTGAGAATTTTACATGCAAATCAACATCGACAAGTTGGAAACAAGCACATCGTCGATCTATTATTCTAAACTTTCTATTCTAGGAGAAAGCATAGCAACAAAAATTACAGAAGGCAACTAGGTAAAACAGAATTTCTAGAAATAGAACAGGCATTCCGACAGGAAATGAGGAAAAACAAATTAAAGCACTCTCTCATGGTCTAGCTATCTCTGAATGACAAAATGAAATATACCCATCATCACAAGGAAATCAAAAGATTCAAAATAATTCTTTTCTTCGTCATCACCAAGATACAATATATATATTAGATACATGCAAAGTTCAACCCCGAGCTCCTATGCGAGACAATATGTTACGTCATTAGCATTAATAGACCAGGCTCGTGATTAGGTTACTTATTCACGAGGGCGTTGACTTCAGGTCTACAATCACAAATCGAATAAGAAAACCACCATTTTTTTATCAGGCAGCAAGCAAGTTCACCCAGAAGTAGTTTCTTTTCACATGAAGTCCTCTTCCAGTTCCTGCAATGACTTGTTTGCTGATGCAATATCTTTGTTTGATGTCATCTTCTCAGATACCATCAAGTTCTTATAGCTCCTTAGCTCTGCTTGTCTCTCCTTTTCAAGCCTATCCATCTCCTCCCGTCGTTTCTATCAAGATTATTCAAATATATAAGATATGGTTTCATGTACATTCTACTGTTTGATTTTTTTTTAAAAGGATACTTATACAACAAATCACTCAACTGCAAATATTCCTTGCCCACAAAACACAAGAGGGTGTAACGCCGCTTGCTTACACAAGGCTTCTTTGTTGAATACATCACAAGAACCATCCAAAAATCTAAACCTACCTAAAACTTCGGAATTGAATTCTAGGTAAGTTTTTCATGAAGGAAATGTGCAAACATACATATACTCGGTGCTGTCTTTACAAGTTACTACAGCATGTCCTACGCATACAAAATCAGTTAATAACCCTCCTTCCGATTTTTTTGTAGACTGAGACTTCAGACCCCATCCCTTTCCTAATTTACATTGCATGGAATTATTAGTTGTAACTGATGATGCTATCAAGTGGATAATAAAGGGAGAATTCTTTTCTTGACATTCATTAAAACGTAAGAAAGGAAAAGTTTAGAGTAGAACGTAGACACATCTTATAGATGGTTCTGCACGCTCTATACTTCTGAGGAAAATCTCCACAATCTAATTCTTCTTCCCTTTCTATTGTTTCTTGTTGAATTGTCCTGGTTATGAGTTTATAAAGTCTTGTGTGGCTTTATCTGAATTAACAATTCTGGAGTACATTTATGGTTTTCAACAAACACAAGATTCCTACTCTATAACTACTCAGTTCAATAAATGTATTGCAAGAAAAAAAAATACTATGGAACAATGTGCATACAATCTCTCATGCTTAGGAATCAGAAATAATTACTCAGTTCAATAAATGTATCACAACAAAAAAATACTACGGAAAAATGTGCATACCATCTCTCATGTTTAGGGATCAGAACATCTTTTTAACATCTACGGAAGGCATGTAACCATTTCATGGAAAAATAGGACCTACCTTATCTCTCAGCTGATGTTTCCTCTCTGCTCTTTCAGCTGCATTAACCGCTTCTCGCTCAGCTGCAGTTAATTAAATGTGAAGTTAGCTAGTTGCAGCGGTATAATTATTTATTGGAAAAACCCCAATAACACATCCACTTTGACCTTCCATTTGCAAGAACTAACCATGCGATGCGACCTAGTTTTTGTCATAAACTAACCTGCGACTTTTCATAATCTACAAAAAACAACACCCCTCTACTATCCCCGTTTTGCAATAACAAACTGCAGACGACTTTTTTTTGGCAAAAAACAGACGGTGTCATAAAGGTTTGTTGTTTTTGTAGATTATGAAAAGTTGCAGGTTAGTTTATGACCAAAAATAGGTCATAAGGTTAGTTCTTGCAAATGGAAGGTCAAAGTGAGTGGGTCATTGGGGTTACCCCTTATGTATATATTTATTTATTATAATCGTGAATAAAAATACCAATAACCTAAATGGTTCATACCATGCAGAATAAGTACTTAAAAAGTAATTAACACCCCACCTATCTTATATCAGAGAGAGGGAGAGAGTACACAAGTAAACCTTTCTCAAAGAAGAGGATATTGTCGATGAAAGAGCAATTTCTATATCCTTGCAAAACATCCTAGTAGACAGTGATATAAATTTACCTTTAAAATCAACTGTTCTCTCCACTTTTGTCTTGTTCAATCTGTTGACTATCTCATTTATACGCTTTTCCACTCTGACAGTTCGAACCTACATAAAACATCTTAGTCAGAAAAGGATCTCGTAGAAGTTCAACAAAAACAGACACCGGTTAAAATCACATTATTAGAAACAATGAGCACATAAACACAATTTTAGACAATGTTACCATCTTAGAGCTATGAAAGCCAACTTGGCCAACATCCATGGAAGCAGTTTTTTTAAGATTGGACCAGGGAGTGTAAACAACATCAATGTTGTTCACCTTGTTGCCTGCCAGATAATCAAACGTCACCAAACAAACCAATATTCCACCATTCAAAATTTCATACAAAGGTAGGGACATCAAATTACGATAAATGTCTACTTTCAAAAAGGCTAATTCCTAAACTTCATGCATGATGTGTTGAGTCTAGGTATAAAAGATACTTGCTATATTACTATAGAAGGGACACATATCATCCCCCTGAAAGTATGAAACAGCAGTCATATTTATGATACAGAAGAAACTTGATATACTACAATAAAAAAATAAATTAAAATTTAGTCAGTCCAGATTTTGCCTTGGATAGAATTTGCTTTGACAAGCTGGGCACAATCCTCCAATAAACCCTCGCTTATATCATCAATAGTCTGACCCCTGTGCAGCCTTACATAAACATGGGCAGAAGACATTTTGTCCACATGGAACCTGCAAAATGAAAAGCCCAGCAAGAGCTGTTGAGCTAAGGAAGCAAATAAGCATGTCTCGTTCCAAATAAAATACCATTGCAGTTTCCCCTAAACTGCAGTATATAAACCTTAACATGGAAGTTCATTGAATTAAAAGATGATTAATAATAAACAAATAAAAATTATTCAAAAGATATTGTACTAAACTTCGAAGGCAGAAGAGTCATAGCAACATATAGATACAAGAATGTTTCGCTGGAAAATATACATAAAAAAACAGAACCATCATTGGAAATACTCCATCAATCACAAAATAACCATCCTATTTTACTTTTTGCGAGCATTAACAATGGTTTTACTGATGTCTGACCTTCCTCATGTGTCCTTCATGGAACAAAATTGAGTTTTTATGATTAGCTCATCTAAAGGGCAATATGCTAGAACACATAAACAACTTACATCATAAAGACATCATGACCCTGATGACCATTGCAGACATCTACTCACAACAGCTTGGTTTAATTTAATCAAGTTTCACTCAGATCAGCTCCTACAAAAGATGGCTTAATTTCATGACTATTTACTATTATGCATGCTTTTAGAGAAAAATAAATGAAACCAAACTAGCATCTGGTTTGGAAAATAAGTAAAATGAGGCAGGTATATGTTATAGCTCAATTGTGATGAACTGATTGGCATGATACAACAGGTGCATATAACAATTCCTCAACCAAAACAATCACAACCCCAATATAGCAAATATTAAATCAAATAAATATACAGTTCTTATCTATACTTAAAACAAACCAATGTGAACAAGAAATAAATGACCAAATTCATCACAACCCAAATGACTAAATATCAAAACAAGCCAATCTCGACTTCTTATCTCCCCTTAAGCCAACCTATGTGAATTAACAACAAATCACCAAATTAATCACACAACCCAGTTAACCAAATATCAACGCAAACCAATCTAAACTTCTTCTCATCTCTACTCAAATCAACCCATGTATGTATAAAAAGAATTATTGTTTCTACACTGATTTCTCCAACACAGATATAACAAAAACTCAATCAAAATAAACAAGATATATATATATATATATATATAGCTAAAAAAAATCGTAAATTTTTATAAGATAATCGATTACCAAATATCTTCCGGGAAGCCGTATTTGATGAGCTCCTCGTTTTCGTGCTTGTCGAGGCCCATGAAGATGGTGTAGTCGCCGACCTCCGGTCGGGCCTTGAAGGAGAAAACCATATTTCCCAAACCCAGGAAGACGAAGAAATTGATTGAGGAGGTAGGGTTTGGAGATTTGGGAAGAGAGAAGGAGACAGACCAGGTTGCGTTGCGGTATTGGTGTCTGGAAATGTTGAATTTGGGTAAATGGCAGATTTGTAGATAAGTACAAACCCCGAGGTCAAAATGGGAATATTCGTAACGGTGTTTGGTTATTGGTGCAAACGCGTTTTCTTCTCTAAAAAGCGGTTTTATTCCATTTCTACCTTCGTTCATATGAGTCAAAAAGGGAGATTCCTCGGAATTTAGTTGTTTTGTTCATACAAAATTTTAG
>JAYMSV010000458.1:0-16989 GCA_036897745.1 Erodium moschatum
CTTGAAGGAGTTGATTCAGAACGCCGACGACGCGGGCGCGACTCGGGTTTGTCTCTGCCTCGACCGGAGGGTCCACGGCACCGAGTCGCTGCTCTCCGATAGCCTGGCTCAGTGGCAAGGGCCGGCGCTTCTGGCTTTCAACGATGCGGTTTTCACGGAGGAGGATTTTGTGAGTATTTCGAGGATTGGGGGGAGTAGCAAGCACGGGCAGGCTTGGAAGACTGGTAGATTTGGGTAATTGTTTACTGATCGTTTTGCTGATTCGTTTTTTGTTTTGTTTTTCCTTTTATGGGTGATTTTTTGATTGGGAATTGGCAATGGTGGGGATGATTTTGAGATTTGTCAGTTCAGAATAATCAGTGAGTGTGAATTCGAGGTGGGTTGTGGAAGATTGAAGATGTAATTTCTGAAACTTCATTTTCTTGCCACTTGAGAGTAATGTAGGTGGCATTGGAAGTTCCATTGCATATAAAGCTTGCTAAGGTGGAGTTGTAGTTACACTAAGAAGATATTCGAGCAAGAGTAGGAGTAGGATCAATTGAAGATGTTAGTGTTTATTGTTGGGAACTCGGAAATGCTAGAGAGTTTTGTCAATGTAAACCAAAAGGGGTGGTGGATGTAGGCGTAAGTTAGCATCGGAATAAGTATTGGGGAAAGACATGATAACATATGACATAACGATCTAGATGACATTAGGTAGGATGTAGTGGAGGAGGTGAATTACAGGTAGATGATCCCCAAAAGTTTTGCCAAAGAATTTGCATAGCCAACCCAAACTTTGTTTCTGGAAATGGCTTTGTTGTTGTTGTAGAGACATAGTTGTTTTAATGTTTGCAGCCGTTTGTAAGTGAGGTCTTACGGCATGGAGTATGAAACTTTATGTAGTTGCTTGAAATGAGGCGCAATATAGTGCTTTGTCTTGTTCGACAAAGTTGATGCCGAAGGTTAATTGATTTCTTGGGGGTCTCAATTAATTTCGCCACTTCTAATGATGATCTTAGTGAAAATGTTGTCTATCTGTATTGTCAACTAGTTTTTTTTTCCCTTATCATCCTCATGGTCCATCCATCGTAAACCTTTATTCAGTCCTAATTGGCCACAAAAAATTTCAATATATTAACGACTAGTAATGGGTATCATGGTAGGCTCAACTGAATTCATATTTAAAATGCAACTTAATGCACAAGGGGTTATTTGTTAAGTTGATGTGTTTGTAAGTGGGAAAAGACTCCCATTAAGAGATGACCCTAAGAGGCTTGCTATCTATATTTTTATCCATTTTCTATACGTTTGGTAAAATTTGTTTTGTCTTTAAATCAATTATCTTGTCGTCCTCCATTAATTTTGGAAAGGGACTTGATCTTCACGCGTTACAGTTGAACTAATAAATGTTTTAGTTATATTTTTTGATGTGTATAAATGCAGTGGGCGTATGAATTCTTTTTGATGATTTTACCCTGACTTTCCCAGACATTTCTGATTTTTTCACCATCTTTTTTAGGGTTGGGTTCAACTCTGTGTACCATTTAACAGATTTGCCCTCTTTCGTTAGTGGCAAATATGCGGTGCTCTTTGATCCTCAGGGTGTTTACCTTCCAAATGTTTCTGCAGCGAATCCGGGGAAGCGAATCGAGTATGTTAGTTCTTCAGCCATCTCACTATATAAAGACCAGTTCTTTCCATATTGTGCTTTTGGATGTGACATGGAAAGTCCCTTTGGTGGAACTTTATTCCGTTTCCCTTTGAGGAATGCAGATCAAGCATCCACAAGTAGGCTCTCAAGGCAATCATACTTGGAAGACGATATTTCTTCATTATTTGTTCAGCTTTATGAGGAAGGAGTATTTACTCTACTCTTTCTCAAAAGTGTAGTGTCAGTTGAAATGTATATGTGGGATGATGGAGAACTTGAGCCCAGGAAGCTCTATTCGTGTTCTGTCAGCTCAGCAAATGATGATACCATATGGCATCGACAAGCACTCTTGAGACTATCAAAATCAAGAAATTCTACAAATAGCGAAATAGACTCCTTTACATTGGATTTTTTGAGTGAGGCAACATCAGGGGGGCAGCTTGAGAAGAGGATAGATACATTTTACATAGTGCAAACCATGGCATCAACTTCTAGTAGGATTGGTTCTTTTGCTGCTACTGCGTCCAAAGAATATGATATTCACCTGTTGCCTTGGGCATCTGTTGCAGCATGCATATCAGACTCTTCAGATGTAATTTTTTTTCTCGCACACCTTTGTTTTGGTACACTCCAAAGATTCCTTTTGCTATCATCATTGATTGTTTTTTTTTCGATTTTCTATAGTGGTGTTATATCTCTCTATGTTTTCCTATTTGTATATAGTAGACCCTGTTTTGGCTTGGTTTAGTTTTAGATCTGAACTGGGTTTTTAAAACCAATTAGTCTAACATCAAACTTCGGCAGAAAAAAAAAACATTTACCTAGCAAAGTAGTTACCTGAACTGAAAATTAAAACCTGGCTGCAATGCACGGGCTGGCTGGCTTTTGTTGTTTCCTTAACACCCTCTGTAATTGGAGACTGGCCTTCTTTTTTCAATCTATTTTGGTTTGGTTGGTGGTTCTAGATTCAGTCTTTTTTATTTTCACTAGGAATATTCTCACAGTAGAAGTTAAGTTCTTATGATATCCTGTTTTAACATGATTTTTTTTAATTTAATTTTATCAGAATGATGTTCTTAAACATGGTCGAGCTTTCTGCTTTCTTCCATTACCTGTAAGAACTGGGTTGAATGTGCAAGTTAATGGATATTTTGAGGTATCTTCAAATCGTCGTGGCATTTGGTATGGAGCTGACATGGATAGAAGTGGAAAAGTTCGTTCAGTTTGGAACAAGCTTCTTCTTGAAGATGTTGTAGCTCCTACTTTTACTCAGATGTTGCTCCACGTGCAAGGGATTCTAGGCCCAAAAGAATCATATTACTCTTTGTGGCCCTCTGGCTCTTTTGAAGAGCCATGGAGCATTCTAGTTGAACAGATATACAGAAGTATTGGTAATGCTACTCTTTTGTATTCAGATGTTGAAGGAGGAAAATGGGTATCACCAGTTGAAGCTTTTCTTCATGATGAAGAGTTCGGTAGTAGTAAGGAGCTTGGTGAGGCCTTGCTACAACTAGGCATGCCTATAGTCCGTCTGCCAAGTCATTTGTTTGATATGCTCTTGAAGTATTCTTCCAGCTTCCAGCAGAAGGTGGTCACTCCTGACACCGTACGTCATTTCCTTAGGGCGAGCAAAGCTCTTACGACAATGACTAAATCTTTCAAGCTTATATTATTGGAATATTGTCTTGAAGACTTAATTGATGCTGATGTTGGTACACATGCTTATGATCTGCCTTTACTTCCTTTAGCAAATGGGAGTTTTGGTTTACTGTCTGGAACCTCTAAAGGGATTTCTTATTTTGTTTGCAATGAGTTAGAATACACTCTGCTTCAAAATATTTCTGACAGAGTAATTGATAAGAATATTCCTCTGAAAATACTGAACAGACTTTCTGCCATTGCAAAGTCGTCAAAGGCAAATCTTCTCATTTTCAATATTCAAAATTTGCTTCAGTTGTTTCCTAGATTTGTACCAGCTGATTGGAGATGTAAAAGCAAAGTTTTATGGGACCCAGAATGTTCTCATGATCATCCGACTTCATCATGGTTTGTACTATTTTGGCGATACCTTCAAAATCAGTGTGATGATTTGTCAATGTTCGGTGATTGGCCCATCTTGCCATCCACATCTGGGCATCTCTACCGAGCTTCTAGACATTCAAAGCTGATCAATGGAGAAAGGCTTTCAGATAAGCTGCGAGAAATACTTTTGAAGATTGGGTGCAAGATACTAAACCCCAATTATGGCGTTGAACATCCTAATTTATCTCAGTATGTCTGTGCTGCTAATGGCGCTGGTGTCTTGGAATCTATAGCTGATGCTATCTCTTCAAGCGGAGGTATCATGCAGTCATCTTTTAATAGTCTGGAAGCAGAAGAGAAGGATGAGGTTCGTAGATTTCTTCTGGATTCAAATTGGTATGCTGGAGATTGTATGAATGATCCAAAAATTAGATATTGTAAGAAGCTACCTATTTATAAAGTCTACGGTGAGGGACCTTCTCAAGATGGACATTTTTCTGATCTAGAAAATCCTCAGAAATACTTGCCTCCTTCCGACGTCCCTGAGGGCTTTCTGGGAGGTGAGTTCATTATCAGCTCTTCAAGTAGCGAAGAAGGGATTTTGATGAAATATTATGGGCTTGAGAGAATGGGAAAGGCAAGCTTCTACAGGCAGTATGTGTTAAGTAGAGTCAGGGAGTTGCAACCTGAAGTTCGTGATGATATCATGCTTTCTATTCTGAAAAATCTGCCACAATTGTGTGTTGAGGACACAACTTTTAGGGAATCTTTAAGAAACTTGGAATTTGTCCCAATACTTAATGGTGCTGTTAAGTGTCCCTCAGTATTGTACGATCCACGGAATGGTGAATTGTACTCTCTACTAGAAGACTCAGAGAGTTTCCCTTGTGGTATGTTCCAAGAATCTGATATTTTGGACATGCTACAAGGTTTGGGCCTTAAAACATCTGTTTCTCCCGAGACAATAATTTTAAGTGCTCGTCAGGTAGAAGGGTACATGCGCGAGGATCAAGAAAGGGCACATTCAAAAGGTAAATTGCTTCTTTCCTACTTAGAAGTAAACGCAATGAAGTGGCTACCTGGCCCATTATATGATGATCAAGGAGCAGTAAATAGAATATTTTCACGAGCTGCAACTGCCCTCAGACCTCGCAACTCAAAATCTGACCTTGAGAAGTTCTGGAATGATCTTCGTATGATCTCCTGGTGCCCTGTATTAGTTTCTGCTCCATTTCAATCTTTACCATGGCCTGTCGCGTCATCCATGGTTGCTCCTCCAAAGCTTGTAAGACTACAAGCAGACTTGTGGCTTGTTTCAGCTAGCATGCGCATACTGGATGGGGAGTGCTCCTCCACAGCATTATCGTCTGTTCTTGGATGGTCTGTTCCTCCAGGAGGAAGTGTAATTGCTGCCCAGCTGCTTGAGCTTGGAAAAAACAATGAGATCGTGAATGATCAGGTGCTCCGACAGGAACTTGCATTGGCAATGCCAAGGATATACTCAATACTTACTGGCTTGCTTGGCTCAGATGAGATGGACATTGTCAAGGCTGTTCTTGAAGGGTGTAGGTGGATTTGGGTAGGAGATGGATTTGCAACTGCTGACGAGGTTGTCCTTGATGGTCCTCTTCATTTGGCTCCTTACATTCGTGTTATACCGATTGACTTAGCAGTTTTTAGGGAATTATTTTTGGTCCTCGGCATTCGGGAATCCTTGAAGCCGACTGATTATGCTAATATTTTATGTAAAATGGCTGTGAGAAAAGGTTCTACTCCTCTTGATGCACATGAAATAAGGGCTGCCATACTGATAGTGCAGCATCTGGCTGAAGTTCAGTTTCATGAACAGCAGACAAAGATCTATTTGCCTGATGTGTCAGGCAGACTTTTCCCTGCCAGTGATCTGGTTTATAATGACGCTCCTTGGTTGCTTGGCTCAGAAGACACTGACAGCTTATTCGGTGGTCAATCTTCCATGGTCTTAAATGCAAAGAGAACAACCCAAAAGTTCGTGCATGGTACCATATCCAATGAAGTTGCTGAGAAGCTTGGTGTCTGCTCACTCCGTAGGACTTTGCTGGCAGAGAGTGCTGATTCTATGAACTTAAGCTTATCAGGGGCTGCTGAAGCATTTGGACAGCATGAAGCCTTGACAACCCGACTTAAGCATATTCTTGAAATGTATGCAGATGGACCCGGAATTCTTTTTGAGCTAGTGCAGAATGCTGAGGATGCTGGAGCTTCAGATGTGAGCTTTCTCTTGGATAAAACTCAATATGGTAATTCATCTGTGCTCTCCCCTGAAATGGCAGATTGGCAAGGCCCGGCGCTGTATTGTTTCAACAATTCTGTTTTCAGTCCACAAGATCTTTATGCGATCTCACGAATCGGTCAAGAAAGTAAGCTAGAGAGACCTTTTGCGATAGGAAGATTTGGACTGGGTTTCAATTGTGTGTATCACTTTACTGACATTCCCACATTTGTGTCTGGGGAAAACATTGTAATGTTCGATCCTCATGCTTGTAACTTGCCTGGGATATCTCCTTCCCACCCTGGTCTGCGAATTAAATTTGCAGGGAGACGGATTTTGGAACAATTTCCTGATCAATTTTCTCCTTTCTTGCACTTTGGCTGTGACTTGCAGCAGCCATTTCCTGGCACCCTCTTTCGTTTTCCCCTAAGGAGTGCTAGCCTTGCTTCCCGAAGCCAAATAAAGAAAGAAGGATATGCGCCTGAAGATGTCATTTCTCTCTTTGCTTCTTTTATGGAGGTCGTGTCAGATGCTCTGCTTTTTCTCCACAATGTGAAAACCATCTCTATTTTTGTAAAGGAAGGTCCAGGTAATGAAATGCAACTCATGCATCGTGCGCAAAGGCACTGCATTAGTGATCCTGAGATGGAACCCAATGCACTGCATGGTATGTTCAACTTGGCTGCTGGTAATGCACACGTTGGTATGGGCAAAGATCAGTTCCTAAAGAAATTGAGTAAATCTATTGGTAGGGATTTGCCATTTAAATGTCAGAAGATAGTGGTAACAGAGCAAAGCTCATCTGGCTGCTTCTCTCATTGTTGGATAACCAGTGAATGTTTAGGTAATGGGCGAGGAAAAACTTCTACAGCTACTGATAACAAGTCTCACAATTTGATCCCCTGGGCTAGTGTTGCTGCATATTTGAGTTCTGCAGAGTTTGATAGGGAATTGGGTGATACTCTGAACACACAAGATGCTTATACTACTATTTCTAAATTATTTCAAGATTCTGTCGCTTCCCTCGTAGAAAGAAAGTCTTTTGAAGGCCGGGCTTTCTGCTTTCTGCCGCTCCCCATAAGTACTGGTCTTCCAGCACATGTTAATGCATATTTTGAATTGTCTTCCAATAGGAGGGATATCTGGTTTGGTAATGACATGGCGGGGGTTGGTAAAAAGCGCTCAGAGTGGAATGTTTACCTCCTTGAAGATGTGGTTGCCCCAGCTTATGGTCATTTGCTTGAAAGAATTGGATTGGATATTGGTCCATGTGAGATGTTCTTTTCATTTTGGCCATCAGAAACAGGTGTAGAACCATGGGCATCTTTGGTGCGGAAGCTCTACATTTTTATTGCTGATTTTGGCCTTCGTGTACTATTTACTAAAGCTAGAGGGGGTCAGTGGATTTCCACTAAACAAGCCATCTTTCCTGATTTTACATTTCATAAGGCTGATGAACTCGCAGAAGCACTATCAGACGCTGGTCTACCTCTAGTTACCATTTCTAAGCCACTTGTGGAGATATTTATGGATGTTTGTCCATCGTTGCATTTCTTGACACCACAGTTTCTAAGGACACTGTTGATTCGGAAGAAACGTGGTTTTAAGGATCGAAGTGCAGCAATCTTAGCCCTTGAGTACTGCTTGCTCGACAGGCAAATACCCGTTCCATCTGAAAGCTTGTACGGTTTACCTTTGTTGCCTCTTGCTGATGGTTCATTCACAACATTTGAGAAGAATGGGACTGGTGAGAGAATTTATGTTGCTAGGGGAGTTGAGTATAGTCTTCTTAGGGATTCAATTCCGCTTCGACTTGTAGACAACGAAATTCCTGAAAGTGTTTATAGCAAGTTATGTGACATAGCTCAAACACAGGACTCGAATGTTTCTGTTCTGTCTTGCCAATTGCTTGAAAAGCTCCTTCTGAAGTTACTTCCACCTGAATGGCAGCATTCCAAACGGGTAACTTGGACTCCTGGAGATCCCGGGCAACCAAGTTTAGAATGGATAAAACTTCTGTGGAGCTATTTGAAGTCATGCTGTGATGACCTCTTAATATTTTCGAGGTGGCCTATACTGCCTGTTGGGAACAATTATCTCCTGCAGCTGGTTGAAAATTCAAATGTGATTAGAGGTGATGGATGGAGTGAGAACATGTCATCTTTGTTACTCAAAGTCGGATGCCTTTTCTTGAGATCAGATCTGCCAATAGAACATCCACAGTTGGAGAAGTTTGTGCAGCCTCCAACTGCAGTTGGCATATTAAATGTACTTCTAGCTGTTGCTGGTAATCCAGAGAACATTGCGGGGCTATTCCGTGATGCATCAGTCGGGGAGCTGCACGAACTCCGGAGTTTTATTCTTCAGTCGAAGTGGTTCTCTGAAGAAGGAATGGATGAATCCCATGTTGCCATCATAAAACACCTTCCAATTTTTGAGGCATTTAGAAGCAGAGAATTAGTAAGTTTAAGTAATAAGTGGCTCGAACCTAATGGTGTACAAGAAAGTCTATTGAATGATAACTTCATCCGAACTGAATCTGAAAGGGAAAGAATGATTCTAAGAAATTATTTAGGGATTAAAGAGCCATTGAGGGTGGAGTTCTACAAAGATTATGTACTTAACCACATGTCAGAATTCCTTTCACAGCCAGGATCTCTTTCAGCTATTTTACACGATTTGAAGCTCTTAATTGAAGAGGACGCGTCCATCAAATCAGCAATTTCCATGACGCCCTTTGTTTTGGCAGCCAATGGAACTTGGCAGCAACCCTCCAGGTATGAGTTTTCTTTCAATTCTATATCCCAGATGCTCTTATTTGCACAGACAAGTGATTATAAGTTTGCATGACTTTTTGTGTGTGTATGTGTCTAGAGAAAGGGGCATGATTGAGGACACACCAAATTAGCTTTTGCGTAATTAACCATGTTGGTTGGCTACTCTGCCTTAACATCTTGAGAAAATCATACTCGTCATTGTAATTTTTTTGGCAGGCTTTATGATCCCCGTGTTCCTTTTCTTCAAAAGGTGCTGCACAGAGGTGTCTTTTTCCCTTCTGACAAATTCTCAGACCCTGAAAGCTTGGAGACTTTAACTGCCCTTGGACTTAGAAGAACCTTGGGTTTCACTGGTTTGCTTGACTGTGCTAGATCTGTCTCAATACTGCATGACACTAGGGACCCAGAAGTCCTAAGTTACGGGAAGATGTTACTATCCTGTTTGGATGCTTTAGCGTTCAGAATCTCAAGGGAAGGCCAACATGATACTTTGCAGAATACCATAATGCTTCAAAACGCTGTTACAGATGCTGATGGTGAGGATGTGGAGTCTTCCAGTAGAGATGATAGTCATATTAATGACGAGCTGGATGTTGATTCATTCATGGGCAACCTGGCTGGTGATAAGTTAGAAGAAGAATTTTGGTCTGAGATGAAGGCTATTGCATGGTGTCCTGTTTGTGCTGATCCACCTTTCCAAGGGATCCCATGGTTTAAATCCGATATGCAAGTAGCACCTCCGAGCACTGTGAGACCTAAATCGCAGATGTGGATGGTTTCCTCTGTATTGCATATACTGGATGGTGAATGCTGCTCCATGTATCTACAACGTCAGCTTGGTTGGGCAGATCGTCCAAATATTGACCTTTTATCTACACAATTATGTGAGATTTCCAAGATTTATGGCCAGTATAAGTTAAATTCTTTGGTGGAACCTGATTTTGAAGCTGCAGTGCAGAAGGGAATTCCATTACTTTATTCCAAGTTGCAAGAATATATCGGGAGTGATGATTTTTTGGTGCTAAAATCGGCAATAGATGGTGTATCCTGGGTGTGGATTGGGGATGATTTTGTATCTCCAACCGCTCTTGCATTTGACTCACCTGTTAAATTTACTCCTTATTTGTATGTAGTACCATCTGAGTTATCAGAGTTTAGAGACTTGCTTTTGGAACTTGGCGCCAAACTTAGTTTTGATATTTGGGACTATATTCATGTTCTACAACGTTTACAGACTGATGTGAAAGGGTCAGCATTATCAATGGAGCAGTTAAGTTTTGTCCATTGTGTGCTTGAAGCTGTGGCAGATTGTTGCTTGGACAAGCCATTGTTTGAGGCTTCCAACTCTCCACTTCTAATCCCCAGTTATTCTGGAGTTCTGGTGCGTGCTGGGGATCTTGTGTATAATGATGCACCTTGGATGGAAACCAGTGCTCTTGTAGGGAAACAGTTTATACATCCAAGTATTGGGGATGATCTGGCTAATAGGTTGGGAGTGCAATCAGTTCGTTGCCTTTCTTTAGTGGATGAAGAAATGACTACAGATCTCCCATGCATGGACTATGGTAGAATTAGCGAGCTTTTGGCACAGTATGGGAGCAATGATTTTTTGTTGTTTGACCTTCTTGAGTTGGCAGATTGCTGCAAAGCTAAGAAGCTGCACTTGATTATTGACAAGAGGGAGCACCCTCGCCAGTCTTTGTTGCAGCACAATCTAGGTAACCAGTACAAATTCTTCAATTGCCTTACATATTATAGACATGAACCTAAGTTGAAAGACAGTTCTTACCATGTAACCTCCCTGTCTCGTCAACTTTCTATTATTTTTCTTATTGGAGTTTGGATACTCAGTGTGAGAGCTAAGCTTCAAAGTGTTAGGTATAACATTGTTCCAATGGGATAAAATCAAGACACATTCATGTCCTGTTCAACTGGATTCTCATTGAGCTTATCACAGTAGAATTAACTAATGCTGGTGCAACTGGGCACTTTTCATTACAGTTTTGTCATTTTTATTGTGTGGCTATCAAGCTTCATGTTATTTGTTTATATATTTCCCATGCAATTTATCTAGTTTTCTTGTAAAATTCTGAACCCTTGCCAAATTGCAACTTCCCCAGGCGAATTCCAAGGGCCTGCTTTGGTTGCTGTTCTGGAAGGGGCCACCTTGAGTAGAGAGGAGATAAGTAGCCTTCAGTTTCTGCCTCCATGGAGACTACGGGGTGATACTCTTAGTTACGGTTTGGGACTCCTTAGCAGTTACTTCATATGTGATCTTCTTTCCATTGTTTCTGGTGGATACTATTACATGTTTGATCCCCGTGGTCTGGCTCTTGCTTCACCTTCAAGTCATGGTCCTGCAGCAAAAATGTTCTCTTTGACAGGTATTTCATTCACAGTTCACTGCTATATACAGATACTCTCTTGCGCTTTTCTGTCTTCGGGGTAGTGCTGGACTGTCAACATAGGCTTTAATTCCAAATATTCAGCATTTATTCATGGGTAACATTAATATGGTTGTATCTAGATCCTGTGTGTGATGCATGCATTACTTCATTCGGAACGGAACGAGAGGCTAGTGATTTCATTGTATGGAAGATAGGAAGTCAATGTGATATACTTTGCCGTGGAAACCCATCTCTTGAATCTAGAAATTTGAAATGGCATACAAAATTCTCAAATGACTCTCATAATAGGTTTGAATTTGACAGTCTGGTGAGATGTGCAAGACTTGCACCATCATCTTTTGATGTTCCTGTATCTTGAAGGGATAAAATTGTTTGCTAACATGAGTTTAGAACCTTGGGAAATTCGAAGTGAAGGAAAGATAGGCAAGCATGCTGATAACTTTTGAGTCAGTACAAAGGTTTTGTATATTTTGGAAGAACTCACTGAAAGTTAAGCCACTGGTAGATGGCATTTTAAAATCGAAACTCCATCATAGACTTTAATAAAGAGGTACTGGAATTTAAGTACTAAAAGAGGAAAGATTAAAGTAGTAGCGAGGAGATATGTCATTTGAAGTTGATGAAATTTTCGTGAGGAAGATATTTCATGAGAGTGTAACTTCGTATTTAGTTCTGGTTTGAGTACGGTTTGAGAACTCAACCGTCTTTAATGCGGTTTCAGGTACTAATTTGACAGAGCGATTTTATGACCAATTTGAACCAATGTTGATTGGCCTGGCAATGTCATGGTCTCCATTGGATTCTACTGTTATTCGCATGCCTTTGTCGTCAGAATGCTTGAAAAATGGGCTAGAGTTGGGATTGGCGAGAATAAAGCAGATAACTGACAGTTATCTGGAACATGCATCTAGAACACTTCTATTCTTAAAGTCCGTTTTGCAGGTACGTTAAGTCTTAAATTATGCTAATCGTTTTTAGTATGCTTCTAGAAGCAGTGCTTTGCTTATGTAAGAACTCCATCGAGGACCCAAGTTAGATGTAGTTTACCTCCCTTCTTAGCAACTGCTTATGTTTCCCATTGGTACTTTATGCCGCTGAGATAATAAGATCGTTTGAACATAACTAAGAAGATATGTTTTTGTTTGATTACCTCTCTTGATTATAAAAATTTGGCCTATTAAGGATGACAATTTGCCTGCTTTAAAACTATTCCAAATGTTAATGTTAACTGGGATTACTTGTGCAAGATATAGTGAATTGAACTTTATTCTCCCCCAGATGAATGACCTCAAAAGCAGACATCAGATAAAGTGGCTTTGCCACCTTGGTGAGGATAATATATTGTGCTGACATTAAGATAGTCTTAAACTCCTTGAATATGTTGACCACACAGTTGTATGGAGTTGGATGTTTTACTGGCGTGGCCTTGTAGTGGGCTATTGGAAGCAGCCCTTGCAGCCTGACAGCAAGGTTGGGCTTATGGTCTTCAGGAAAGTATTCTTTGAGGATTCCAAATGGAACCGAAGGGCTCTGCTCTGCTGAGAAGTGATCTCTAACTTTTCAAACTGCTAGAATGTGTGAAGAGACTTTGGATTCTCTCCTTTGGTTTGCTAGCATTGAAAATAAAAAGAAAAGAAAAAGACGTTTTGGACCTTATTATTTCTATATTTAGTTCATTTGCTTTTTGCATGACAGATTTTTCTCTATCTAAAGCTTTGGTAATATTGCCAGGTTTCAGTCTCAACCTGGGAAGAGAGAAATGAGAAGTTACACCAGGATTATTCAGTTTTCATTAATCCTTCATCTGCTGCATTAAGGAATCCGTTCTCAGAAAAGAAGTGGAGGAAGTTTCAACTATCAAGATTATTTGGTAGTTCAAATGCTGCTACTAAGATGCATGTGATAGATGTGAACTTATCCTGGGGGGAAACTAAAGTAGTTGATAGATGGCTTATTGTGCTCAGCCTGGGCTCTGGGCAGACTAGAAACATGGCTCTTGACAGGTATGTGCGTTAGTAAAACTACTTGAGTCATTTTGTGCTTTTAGCTCACAGAAATGCTGTCATACGTCAAATTTTTCAATATCACCTGTGAAGATGGTTTATTCAAGTGTTTAGAGTAGGTCTGCTTTAGATTATTGGTTTGAGCATTGCTGTAGACTATAATGCACCACCGGTTTTTTTATAACCATTCTTGCTAATACATTTAAATCTATCTTGAAGTATAAAGTTCCACACCGAGTAAAAATAGAAAAAAAAAAGTACAAGCAAAGGGAAGAGTAAAACTCAACTATTAGGTTGACCTTTTGGTTGTGAAGCTCAACCCGATATGTACAGTCCATTGTATAATTCTGCAATCTACAAGGATCATTTTTACTGCTGGGAATCTCCTTCATACCCTGCAACTCATCTCTGTTACCACGATAACACAGACCATGTGTCCTGAAATGCAAGGCCAACCATTCATCATGACCCAGTCTCCTGAGTAATAAATACGGCATCTGTCCCTTTTGATCTAGTACATCTGAATTAAATTTACTATAGTTAGATTAGTTGTGTGCATGCTCTGAAGCACCAGCGTGACAGTTCGGGATCTCTCCTCTTCGAATCATTAATATTAAGTTAGTCTAAGACAGGGTAGTTATCAGTGTTTCCTAAGCCAAACTTGACTAGACTTGAGGTTAAGTATTTCTGTTGGGCATGTGTTTGATACTTATCTTGTGCTTATATCCTAAATCATCTGTAGGCGATATCTGGCGTACAACTTGACCCCTGTTGCTGGAGTTGCAGCTCATGTATCTCGAGATAGCCATCCTGTTGATGCTAATTCGATAAGCTCAATCATGTCCCCTCTTCCATTGTCAAGTGGTGTACATATACCTGTTACAGTCCTTGGATGTTTCCTTGTGCGTCACAATAGAGGCCGTTACCTCTTTAAATACCAAGACAGGGAGGCATTGACTGAAGCTCGACCTGATGCCGGAAATCAATTGTTAGAAGCTTGGAATAGAGAACTGATGACTTGCGTTCGTGATTCCTACATTGAAATGGTGGTTGAAATGCAGAAGTTAAGAAAGGAACCTCTGAGTTCTACTTTTGAATCAACTGTAGGTCTTGCTGTTAGTATGTCTTTGAAGGCATATGGAGATAAAATCTACTCCTTTTGGCCAAGGTCCAACAGAAATGCTATCATTAGTCAACCTGATGATGGCAACGAGTCAATGCCAATGCTTAAAGCAGACTGGGAGTGCCTTGTAGAGCAAGTTATAAGGCCTTTCTATGCTCGCTTAGCTGATCTTCCTGTGTGGCAACTCTATTCAGGAAATTTAGTCAAGGCAGAGGAGGGTATGTTTCTCTCACAACCTGGAAATGGGGTGGCTGATAATCTACTTCCTGCTACAGTCTGTAGCTTTGTGAAGGAGCATCACCCGGTTTTCTCTGTGCCATGGGAGTTGGTGACTGAAATTCAGGCAGTGGGGGTAATAGTTAGAGAAATTAAACCCAAAATGGTCCGGGGTCTTTTAAGGAATTCATCAACATCTATTGTTCTCCGATCAGTTGAAACATATGTTGACGTTCTGGAGTACTGCTTATCTGATATTCAGTTTCCTGGATCATCTGATCTTGCCGCAGATGATTTATCTGCGAGCCCTACATCCAACTCTATACATGGATCAGCCAGTGAAGTGGGTAGCAGTTCTGCTTCTGTATCGATACCTAATGTGCAGAACCCTCATGGTTTGTCTGCCCAGAGTTCTGCCAGTTCAGGGGATGCGCTTGAAATGATGACAAGTTTGGGAAAGGCTTTATTTGATTTTGGCAGAATAGTTGTTGAAGATATTGGTAGAGCTAGTGGGCCCTTGGTTCAGAGGAACAACATTGCTGGAAACAATAACGGTGTAATTAGAGACCCAAGACTTCTATCAATAGCTGCTGAGTTGAAAGGCTTACCCTGCCCAACAGCAACTAAACATTTAGCAAGGTTGGGATATACTGAACTTTGGATTGGAAACAGTGAGCAACAGGTACTGATGACTCCTTTGGCAGCAAAATTCATCCACTCTAAAGTAATGGATAGGTCTATATTGAATGATATTTTTAAGTTCTCAGTCCTTCATACGGTATTGAAACTTAAAGATTTTTCTCTCTACTTGCTGGCTAGTCATATGAGGTTACTGTTTCATGATAATTGGGTGAGTCATGTAATGGACTCCAGCATGGCTCCATGGTTTTCTTGGGAAAGCACATCAAGCTCTGGTGGAGATGGAGGTCCTTCCCCGGAATGGCTAAGACTCTTCTGGAAAAGTTTCAGTCAGATTGGGTCATCTGAAGACCTCCCGCTCTTCTCTGATTGGCCCCTAGTTCCTGCTTTTCTGGGTAGGCCAGTCTTATGCCGTGTAAAAGAGCGTCATCTGGTCTTCATTCCACCACCCTTAGCTGATCCAACCTCGGGACATGGGGATGTTTTATCAACAGATGATGATACTGAATGTGACTTAATCCGACCGTATGTTTTGGCTTTTGAAGCTATGACAAATCGATACCCTTGGTTGCCATCACTGCTGAACCAGTGCAACATACCCGTATTTGACACTTCTTTCATGGGTTGTGCTGCTGCATGCAATTATTTGCCCTCTGAGAACCAATCACTGGGGCAAATTATTGCTTCTAAGCTTGTTGCTGCTAAACAAGCTGGCTACTATTCTGAACTTGTTTCCTTTTCAGCTTCAGATCAACAAGAACTTTTGACCCTTTTTGCGCATGATTTCGTTTCTAATGGCTCCAAATATGGACGTGAACAACTTGAAGCTCTTCGCTCTCTGCCTATATACAAAACAGCTGCTGGGTCATGCACGAAGTTGCACAGTCAAGATCAGTGTATGATCTCTTCGAGTTCATTCCTTAAGCCAAATGATGCGCGTTGCCTTTCTTACACCACGGATTCGGTTGAGTCTCCACTACTTAGAGCCCTGGGAGTGCCTGAGCTGAATAACCAGCAAATCTTGGTTCAGTTTGGGTTGCCTGGTTTTGAAACTAAACCTCAGTCCGAGCAGGAAAATGTATTAAGATTTCTTTACATGAACTGGCAAGACCTCCAAGGTAATTCTTCTGTAATTGAAGCTTTGAAAGAGACTAAATTTGTAAGGAATGCGGACGAGTTTTCCATGGATCTTTTAAGGCCCAAGGAACTGTATGATCCTGGTGATGCTTTGTTAACATCAGTGTTCTTTGGAGAGATGAAGAAATTTCCGGGAGAGAGGTTTAGCACAGATGGGTGGCTTCAGATTTTAAGGAAAATAGGCCTTCAAACTGCTACAGAAGCAGATGTTATACTTGAATGTGCAAGAAGAATTGAGTTTCTTGGACGTGAATGCATGAAATCTGCTGGAGATTTTACTGAATTTGACCCAGACTTGGCCAACTCCCAGAATGAAGTATCCATGGATATATGGGCTTTAGCTGGATCTGTTATTGAAGCCATATTTACAAATTTTGCTAATCTTTTTGGCAATAATTTCTGCAATGTACTTGGCAAGATTGCATGTGTGCCTGCCGCGCTAGGTTTCCCGAATGTTGGTTCCAAAAGAGTGCTTACTTCATATAGTGAAGCTATTCTGTCCAAGGATTGGCCTCTGGCTTGGAGTTGTGCTCCCATTCTCTCCAAACAGAATGTTATTCCGCCGGAGTATGCTTGGGGACCACTCCACCTGAGGAGCCCCCCTGTGTTTCCTACAGTCCTAAAACATTTGCAGGTAAAGAAAAGCATCTTTTATTTATTAATTTATTTTATTTGAGTGCTATAATGTAAAAAAATAAAAACTGAGTTGGAATCACTGTGTCATAGGCTATTGGAAGAAATGGCGGGGAGGACACTCTTGGTCCCCGGCCCAACGCCACA
>JAYMSV010000459.1:0-16989 GCA_036897745.1 Erodium moschatum
AGCGGCTCCCAGCCAGCTCCCAATCCAAAGTTTTCGATGCTCTTAATTGGAAATATCGAGAATAAATGAAATGGGAAAGATTTTCCGTGTTAAAGAGAACTACATCGAACGCGAAGGTACATGACCAAAACCAACTCATAGGGTTTGAACTTTAATAATACAAGAAACAACTCACTTATGTTCCGAAAATGCTTCACGTCCCAAGTGGACAAAAGGGGCACAATCGGCATAACGATCTAATCAACAAAAATGAGTTAGAGAATGTGTTGGCAATAATTCGGAATCGAACACAAACAATAATTAGTGGAATCGTATCCCTATATCCTATAATAACAATAATAATAGAGCACCAATTAAGGATAATTCTATTAATAGATGCAAAAACAAAAGACACGATTACGTAACCACACTCGATCCATTCCATAAAATATGCTAATCATCATCAATTGTTACCAGAATCATGTTTTTAGTCCCTTTCGAAACAACATGGTATCATGTTTATTTGATACCTGAAACAAACCTTAATGTCCCATAAGAACTTGATTCATTATAATCATCAATGCATGTTCGGTTACTCTATAAGTCTCACATGATTCACGTCGTGTATTCGTATTTTTTTTGTCATATATGATCAATTGTCTATATCACATGACAATTAGTTACTAACTTTACGTTTTTCTGTTGCTACATGGATATAAGTTAAATCATTACGTATTGTATGATAGTTGTCAAAACCGTATATAGTCGGATGAAATCAGTATATACAACTAAAATTTAACTAATCTCGAAATAATTATTGTTTGGTTTGATTCAGTCTTGTATCTACCGTAAGTTCTACACATCAAAGTAACGATTTTATCTTCGGTGTTTTATGTTTCGGTTTTTGGAAGTTGTTATATGTTATGTTGGTGATATTGCTTTTGCAAGATACCATCAAACGTTATGAAAAAACCCATTTTTCAGTTTTATTGTATAATCGTTGATTCATATTCGGAACGTATAAATTCGATAAATATAAAAGCATAAGATGCACACAACAATATAGAAAAAATGTAACGACACTCGAAATGATCATTGTTTAATTTATTCTGGACTACATTTTACACATCAAAACAGCGACTTGTCTTCTCTTTTTGGTTTTTGGAAGTGGTCTGTTATATTGGCGATACTGCTATTTTTGAAAGATGCCATCGAAAAAACCGTCTTCCAATTTTACTGCATATTTGTTGATTTAGATTCGAATCCGTTGAAACGAAACGTATAAAATACAATAAATATAAAAAGTTAAGATACTCACAACGATATAAAAAGAAAAAATATAACGAATCTCGAAACAATCATTGTTTAATTCAATTCGGTCTACATTTTACACATCAAAATAACGACTTGTCTTCGGGTTTTTCTCTTTCTCGTTTTTAGAAGTAATCCATTACTTTGGCGATACTGATATTTTCGAAAGATACCATTGAAAGTTATGAAATCCCGTTTTCAAATTTTATTGTATATTCGCTAATTCGGATCCAAATCCGTTAAAACGGAACCTATAATATTTGATATATACAAAAACTTAAGACACACACCAATATAATAACAAAAAAAACTGTAACCACACTTTTAGAGGGAAAAAAGGATATAATATAAGTTAAAGTGGAATGCATTGGACATATTTGCACGCTAGGAAATAAAATAAAAATAAAACAAGAAAACCAATGAACTGATCATGCCTATCATTTTCAGAAAAGAAAAGAAAAGGGCAAAGAGAAAAAGAGAAAAAGAAAAATGGAAGTTAATTACAAGTAATCAATGGTGCATGATCATGCCATGTGGACGATGTGTTCATCTCAAATCTGGACCGTCCAAAACCTCTATATAATCATCACTCTCTCTTGCTTGCCAAAATCAAATCATCAAGCTTTGCTTATAATTAGCTCTGTTTCTTCCCACCACCTTCTCTACCCTTCCCTGCATTTACAACATCACAGCAATATCATTACAAGCTCATCGATCTCGATTCTCATCTCTTTCAATGGCGTGTCTCGAGATTTTTAAGGAGGTTAGTCACAAACCCATCTCTCTAATTCACTACATGAACACATATGTACATGTGTATATGTATGATCATGATTAGTAATATGTTTTTGTTTTTGTTTTGTGCATGGTACAGCAGAGTAAGTGCAAAGGGGTTGAAGAAGATGAGTACACTCTCGATGGAAGCGTGGACCGTCATGGCCAACCCGCCATCCGCGGAAGAACCGGACAATGGTCGGCCGGCACCATCATCCTCTGTAAGCAACTTGTTCTCCTTTCTCGTTAAATTCGATCGCATCTTAATCCAGTCTAGTTTTCACAAGTCGATATTCGAGCTCCCGATCCTAAAGAGGTGAGAGAACTCACTGACCAGCAGCAGGGCGGAATCAGAAAAAAAAAATTCAGGGGTAGCCAAGGTTAAAGCAAAGAACCCTTCGGTGAATCAAACTCATGTTCCCTTACAAATATCCAAGAACCTCTTACCACTACACTAACTTCTCATATAACAAGTACCTGGTTCCGCCCCTGACCAACAGTCGACCCAGTACACATATATGTCTTAGAATATGTATGCATGATTGATTAGATGTACGTAAGATCATACCAGGTCAGTCGATTATAGTTTTTTCTGGGTCGGAAAATATTAGAAATATATAATGAGCTGTTTATTGTAAAACTTAAAGCGACACCTAAGTGTGAAAGTTCGACCTGATATATGAGAAAACGACCCAGAAAAGGAAGTATTGGGAATATAAGGAGGAAATGTATAGAAGGGCTTTTGCTTATCAGAGGATAAGTTTTGACATATTTGGATCCATTACACGGGAGGGAGGAAAGTACGTAACGTGTAGGGTAGAGAGCCACAAGCTGGCCCAAGTGTTACGGTCTCGTTGCATGGGTGCGAGCCAAAACGACATGAGTGGGTTCGATCGAGCGAGGTTCATGAACCATGCACATTTTTCAACAACGATCGGTCATGTTTTTTTCTCCTTGTCTTAATAAGCTCTCGATTACACTCGCGCTACGCGACACCCATCTGAGAGTGACGCAAGCATGTGTCGATTAGCAACTCGTGCCTGACACGTAATCATCGTTTTTAGGTCTCCACTACCTCCACGTGTTGCTCTTCTGTGGATCACTTTTATTCGTTTGATTATGAAATACACATAGAAGCTCAATTCAAATGCATGTTAGCCTTATAATTTATTTCTATATATATAACTCGATTCAAAATCTACGCTAATGATTATGGTAAATACGTACATATCGACCCATAATGGTGAGGTAGATTGTGGAAACAATGAGAGGTTTCGAAAGTGAGGTTGACAAATAGGACCATTTTCGTGTGGAGTAGATCGTGAGATGGAAGCAAAGGGAGAGACCTATCCTTTTGTGATTTATAAGTACTTCTCCATATTTCAAACGATACATGTCACAACCCGTCTTTATATTCGTCATGTTATCATTTGCATCGTCCTCTTATTTCTTCGAGGCCTACCCTATCAATCTTTTTATCTGGAATTGGCTTCCACTTGAACAAAGATTACAAGTTTAAATTAATCCATAAATGGGTTTGAGCCATAATTAGTACAAAGTAATTAAATTATTTTTATTAAACAAACTAGCCTCTAAAGTCATGGCTAGTGACATAGAAAAGCATAGAGTTCATGAATCATGACAGTGATTTGGAAGTTAGGTATGACGTGAAAAATAAAAAAAGAAAATGTTTTTATTATTTTGAAATATGAAATATGAATGCAACACTTTCTTTTAATTCATTCTTTGACAAAATCATGTTATCCTTGATGAGCTCCCGGTCGGGTACATGAAATACCCGGTCAGGTGATATTCGGGTAATCTTTGTTAGGGACACTAAAAGTGGAGACAATTTTGCGGCCAAACTGAGTATTTGTACCTTATGTTTCAAAATACGGCTATTATGCAGATTACCCGTCTGATGGCTCGTGAACCGGTACTCTTAAAGACTCGATGAATTAAATATATATTTCGGGATGTGATTTGATTGTTGAAGGAAGCCTCACATGCAAAAACAATGTCAAAATTGTAATGTTAGAGAGGCGATATTTAGATATATAGATCTTAGTTGATTGCTATATCTTTCACGTCTTCCTAATTGTGCCAAAGATAGGGCTTCCACCACATGGAAGCAGGTTATTTTCTTGGCATGTGATGGTGATTTTCTCGGCCGAGAAAGTGAGAGAGAAACTGACACATGTGTTTGGATTATTGTTGAAACAGTCAATCAAGGTCTGGCTACTCTGGCTTTCTTCGGAGTTGGGGTGAATCTGGTTCTGTTCCTTACAAGGGTTTTGCAGCAGAACAATGCTGACGCAGCTAATAGCGTCAGCAAATGGACCGGGACTGTCTACATCTTCTCTCTTGTGGGTGCTTTCCTTAGTGATTCTTATTGGGGGAGATACAAGACTTGTGCCATCTTTCAAGTCATCTTTGTCGTTGTAAGTGTACCCTTAAAAACTCGAGTCTTGTTCTGTTTCTTATATTCGCTTGATCGGTTTGTTTGTACGTGTCTTTGTCATTGTAAGAATCCTTAAAACCCAAAACTCGAATGTTGTTTTCTTTCTTATCTTTTTTGGATTAGCTTGTTTATACGTGTCTTGGTAATGGTAAGTGTCGTTAGATCCCGAAACTCGAGTCTTGTTCTGCTTTTTATACATTTTTGATCAGTTTGTTTGTATGTATCTTTGTCATAATACGTGCCCATAAAACCCAAAAAACTCGAGTCTTGTGTTGTTTCTCATATTTTCTTGATCAGTTTGTTTGTACACATGTTTGTCATAGTATGTGCCCATAAAACCACAAAACCGAGTTTTGTTATGTTTCTCATATTTTCTTGATCAGTTTGTTTGTATGTATCTTTGGGTATGTGTCCATATAATAAAACTAAAAACTCGAGTCTTGTTTTGTTTCTTGTATTTTCTAGATCAGTTTGTTAACAAGTGTCCTTTAAGACCCAAAACTTGGTTCTTGTTTCGTTTCTTATAGTTTTTCTTGATCACTTTGTTTGCAAGTGTCCTTAAAACCCAAAACTTGATTATTGTGTTTGCTTCTCATTCGTTCTTGATCAGTTTGTTTGCATATACTTGTGTTGGTGTAACTACTCTTAAAACCCAAAAACTCGAGTCTTGTTATGTTTCTTACACTTCCTTGATCAGTTTGTTCGTACGTATCAAGATTACAATCTGACATCGATTATCACGATCATGACCACAGGGGTTGGCATCGTTGTCACTTACGTCGTACCTCTTCCTGATGCGACCCAAAGGGTGCGGAGACGAGTTCACTCCATGCGGGACCCACTCGAGCGTCGAGATAGGGCTATTCTACCTCTCCATCTACCTAGTAGCCCTAGGGAACGGAGGGTACCAACCCAACATTGCCACATTCGGGGCTGACCAGTTCGATGAGGAGGACCCTAAGGAAGGGCACTCCAAGGTCGCATTCTTCAGCTACTTCTACCTATTCCTCAACCTCGGCTCCCTCTTCTCCAACACCATATTGGGTTACTTCGAAGACGAAGGCTTGTGGGCTCTCGGGTTTTGGGTCTCCACTGGCTCTGCCCTTGCGGCTCTGGTCTTGTTTCTGGACCAGCCTCTGCTGGTTGATCGGCTTCTGGAGTGGAGTTGTCAAAGCCCTTATGGTCTTCAACGTTTAAGGTGACAACATGGGTTGCTTTTTCTGTCTGTTTTGTGCTCACAGATCGACACCTTATGTGCGTGGCTCGAAGCTTTCCACTGTTGGTGATTTGCTGAGCATGAGCACTGGGAATGCAAGCTCTAGTGAGTGATGCAGAAATGGAAATAGAAGCCACAGATGGTTCTGGTTCTGTCAAAAAAGGAAACTGTGTTTGATTCTCTTGGAGTGGGAGGGATTGCAAGGAGAGAAGAAGCCCATAGTTGGAAAATAAATAATCTTATCCCTACCCACCAGTAAAGAGGTTATGGGCAAAATCTATTCTCTGTTTTTTCCTTATCCGGATCTGCATTTTTGCCTTTGAATTTCTGAAAGAACTGCCAATATCTAAAATATAAGACAGAATAGCATACAGAGAAACAGAAACTTTTCCAACATCACAAGTCAGAGGGCAAGAAAATAATATTTTTGATCAATTGCAGTATTCATTACAATTACAAAGTATTAGGAGTTAGTTTACAACCACAATATTCAACTATCCCAATTAAAACAAAAAGAAGAGCTAGTGGCTCCTGGAGACACTTGATCTTTCACTGTTTCCTAGTTAAGCTCTATGAGGGATGCAATGGGAATGAAGAACAGGTAGCTCCATAGGGCACAAGCCTGCTAAAACAACCAAGTTGTAAGATACGAATAAAAGCTTATATTACAGTATAAGGTTTAATATTTTGTAGGTGCCCTTTTAATACTTAGAAGCTGTATATAAGACCTGAATCCAAACTAACATCATATACACATAGGTATGCATGTCAATCACACTTCTCCTTAACCCTCAAAATATTCACTCTCAATGTCAAGTAAAAACACTTTTAACCTCTCTTCTGTTACAAAGGCTACAAAATACAGCATGAGATAAGCACACAAGAAACTCTTACAAGCCTTTTCAGAGCAATCAGTCTGCTTAAATATAACAAAAAATTGTGAACGTCATTAACCTCACAAAAAACATGAAAGATTGGCAGACAGCTAACTGCTATATAAATAATTATTCTCAAATCTCAACATCAAGTTAAAATAATTCATAACCAAGAGTCATGGGTGAAGAATTAGAGACTTCATATAAACACAACTGTTGAAAAATATGCTCTATATAATCAGTGTGTCAAATAGAGGTCATTCCTACTCATGAAGTTTGAGCAGGTCATTGACTATCAAGCTTCTGCAAATAAGAAAAACACGGGTTTAAGGTGATAGAGTTCTTACAAGTCCTATGAAGGGCTATGACATTTTCAAAAAAATAGGACCTGCCAAACCTTTAATCCTTTTCAAACATATCAGCATTGTGGAGAAGTTATGATTCTGAAGATGATGGTAATAGAATCTCAAGGAAATCTCAAAGTAATTATATTACATATCGAAGTGACAATGGTATAACTTCCAAAAGCACCCAGTTTTTTTTTGTGCAACTGAACTGAACACTATGTACAGAATATACATGTTATTATACCAACAAGACAAATTTCAGGATCACTTCACATGAGAGAGAGCTTTAGCTTCATTCTTGAAATGGAATGGTTACAACTTTTTTTGTTAACATAGAAATATACATTTTTGTAACATCAGAAGTTAAAGAAAAAGAAAATATAGATTACCTTACCTGATAGATTCCACTTTCGCATATAGTAAAGCTAAGTGTCTTTCCTGTAAATAAAACATATTTCAATTAGAAAAGCGGTAAAATAATCTGTATTTCTAAAAGATGACTTAGTTTGTCAATCATCAAACTAAACAAAATATAAATATGTACTTCCGCTTTCTACGATCAAGTCCACTCCTCATATCATTATTAACAGGGGGGATCGAATACTGTTGCATGGGGGAAAGGGGCGAAGGAGGAAGAGCAGGAGCAGTTGCTGCAGATATAGATGTAGCTGGCATGTGAGGCTGTGTTGGCGCAGATGCAGGCGGTGCAGAGACAGGTTCAGGAAGAGGCCTCGGTAGAATATGTTTCAATCGATTGTTTCTGTAGTTTTTCCAGAAAAAGAACTGCTCCCTGTGCGCTAACTCCTACAAGCTCAAAGATACACTCAATCAACTAAGAATATCCAGTAATAAGCAAAGAACTAAAATTCTGGCATTATGAATCCAAATGAGCAATATGCTGTATTGTAGACAGATCATAATGAAATTGAATTAACTCTTGGCCAGACTATGACTAGTGTAATCATATATCACCATAAAAATAACTCACAGTGACTAGGAAATCACTCATGAATTTCAAATTTTGTTTGATTGATGAGTCATAAATCAGCCAAGGGAATGATTTCAAGAAATTTTACAGCATGGACAAAAAAATCCATGGTAAAACCATCATATGAGTTTCAAAGCTAAATCATATTCCGGACTCAACCTTCAAAAAAAGAGATCTAAAATATATGAGTTTCAATCTTCAATATTTACAAAAGGGGACTCAATGAAGAAAGAAATGCATAAAATATAACCTTGTTTGCAGGATGTGCCATAGCATTGCGAAAATTTGCGTTTTGGAGCAGTTCAAGGAAAAAGAGACAATGAGGATACCTGAAAATTGTTCTAAGAGATAAGCATAAAGGCTGAAAAATACAAACAAAATATGAAATGATTAGACCATTTAATTAACTAAAGAAGCTGAATTCATTCTTTTCTCATATCCTTTAAGAGTTAAGAATGAGACAAAGGAATATAAGGTAAGATGGTTTAGACACATGCAACTTAAGGAGGCCAGTGAAACCATGGGGAAGAGTGAGACAACTCAGTTAGGAGAAGCTAATAGAACGAAAGAGAGACCTGATTTAACTTGAAATGAAATAACAATAAAATACAAGATAACCCCAACTTGAAATACCCTCTCCACAAAAGCTCAGTAAACACCCTCCCTAGATCCCATGATGGTGGGATGCTGCACCCTCCCCCCAACACCGACTATGTTTTGGAAATAGCGTAGTTGTTTCAGAATGTCTCCAATTAGTAGAATTCAAAACTAAAGCTATAAAAGGTGCATGATTTCAACTGACATTATAAACTTTGTGTACTCTGGTCGTTGCCAATATTGGAGGTATTTCAAGTAGCCAATGAAAGCTTCATCTTCAAAATAACGATTTTGAGCCAGATCTGCAACAGAAGTTTAAGACCTAGCTTAGGAAAGAAGAGTAAAGAAGCACACAAAATGCAAATGAGCCTAAGGCGCACGCACTCACATCCTAAGATTCATATGGTAGGCACACCACCTAAGAAAGACATTTATAGTACCTAACCCTCTCAATATAATTCATGTACCATGCCTATCAAACCTAGAAGGGTATTATCATAATTTTGAATTGATAATCTTACAACAAGAACATCTAAATACTTCTACCCTAACCTACATTGTGAATTCCAAGTATAGCTAGCAAACATTTTGAACAATTCCTATCGTTCAAGAAAAAAAACAATTGATAGAAGGGAAACTCCAAAAACTCTCCATGTTCTATGAGAAATTCTCAAGTACTCGCCGTGTTCTGTATCACCTGGAACTTTCAAACCTTATAAATGTTAGTTTTCAGTTAGTTTTTCCGTTAAGTTTGACAGAGATATAATTTTAATCACCAAAATGCCCTTATCAAACCTTGTACAAGTTCCAGGTGGTTCTTTGAGAAAAAAAAAACAGAACACGACGAGTACTTGAGAATTTCCCATAGAACATGGAGATTTTTTGGAGTTCAGCCATAGAAGAACCACAATATAAGTTGATTGTATTGTGTTGAGGGTTTAGTTACTTTGTATTCTAGGATAGTATAAATTCAAATAACTCCCTCTAGTTCTCCAAGAAAATAAATAAGGGAGCTCTCAGCTTAAAGGGTAACAAAGAAACTTTAAGAGCTAGAAAAGTTCACAACTTCACATACAATGAATGTAGGTAGGGTTTGCAAGACATTGGACAAATTCCAATTCAAGCAAAAACCTCTGTCGTCCATCGTCTGGATCCTTGTATATGCTCCTTGGCCTGAAATTAGTTTCAAAACATTATGCCACATAGTTTGTGAAGCTATATTTTCAAAAATCACCAAAGTAAGAAAGAGCAAAACTAAATAGATGGCTTAATCAACAGCAAACCAGCTACGAAATCCCAACCAACCACCTCTTTTTCTCTAGTTTCTTTCTTTTCAGCAAAATATCTATAAGGTTCCACTAGAATTGAGAAAAATGAAGAAAAAACATCAAGACAACAATGCAAATTCAGATAATGAAGGCACAAGCGGGAAATAAGGACGAACATTTTCCAATTTCCGTGACATTTTCTCAGTGCACAAACAGAGTAAAAGAGAGAAAACAATAAGAAAAAGGAGAAGCTTACGGAGGAGTAGGAGCTGGATCATCGCTCGAAGCCATGAAAATGAAATCGGAGAGAAACTGAGATCAGTAAGACGCTGTAATAACATGTATTATCGGCAGGTCAAAAGATGGCATGAAACAGCCCACCTTACAAAGTTCGTCTGGGCCTGAAAGGGCCATTTCACGTACTCTAGCCCAACTAACCTAAAAATGACTTACCACCATTTATCGATAAAATTTAGAGAAAACGTCAAATCCTAACCCTTTGCAACATTGCGTTAAGACTTCTTAACTTTCCTCCGCCTTTCATCACAACTCCGAACTACAAAGTTAACACAATTTACACGAACCATCAAAAACTGTTAAAATTTTGGATGATCTTAGTTTTAGCCGTGAAATGTCTTTGTTGTCCTTCTCTCATCCTCTAACCCTCTCCTCTTTGTTAGGGTTCTTCATTCGCAGCCGACTCTCAGCCTCTCTTCTCTCTGAGTTCCTCTAACCATAATTACATATGATCGAATGATCTGAATCAAAAGTGTCAAGCTAAACAAAAAAACATACCCACGTAAACACTCATACAAAGTAGAAAGAACCGAAGCTTTCCATTTTCCTCCAACTTCTAAGCAATCAAGGAAATCAGTACCTATAGCAAATTGCAAACACAAATCAGAAGCACAATCATTCAAAAACAATACCCAGATTCCAAAAATCATTATGTTACTTGGTTTTTACTGGATCGAGAAAAAATTACTATAACAACTAACAAGCTTTAGAGGATCGTACCTTCAGCTTCGGGCAAGAGTTGAGCAATAGGTCCAAATCTCACAAAGCAATGCAAGCCCGGAAGAAAAATAGTTAAGAACTCAAAACCCAAAGAGCCCAAAACCCACTATACCCTTTAAAAATGAAATCATCAATTTGTAGCAACAGAAACGTAAAGTCACCTACAAAACCCGAAAACAGAAACGAGGGATTGGGTTTTGAAACATTCACTAGTGTTGTTAACAGAGAAGAGGGAGAAATGACTAGTTTATAAAACATTTTCGTTGGGAACAATGAGTGCTCATGCTCGGACTTAACGAGGGTATACGGAATCCCCTTTTACTGAACATCAATTCCAATCTATTACCCATGAGCCTACTACTATAACTAGGATCATTCAATATTTCATGGCCCATTCAACAATAAGTCAAGGAAGTGGCGTCAGACTTTACTTGCTTTCCTCAACTAACTTGAATATAGAGATCGTCATCACAAAAGAGCCTGCAAGTGGTTCATGTCTTTGTACAAAAGAAGTATTATGTCCAAGTGTACTTCTATTAAGGTAACATATCATAATTGTGTGGGGTGGTTGTTGATGGCTTGCCTTTCCATGGTTCGAGCATCGATAATCTTTTTTCCATTGGAAAGTTGTTCGACTATGTTCTGTCGAGGAACTTGGGGTTTCTTCTAGTCGCGCTTCTATCGATCCTGTTCACTCAGATGAGCCTTTTGTACAAATCATCTTTAGACCGAGCCTTTTGCTAATCATGATTGAGTGGTTGAAAAGTGCTACATAAGTTTGAAGTTAAAAATAACATTTTATATAAGTTTGGAGCTAGAAAAACGTGTTTTAAAGTAAAAATGAATTAAACAAGTAACATATCTTAAATTATTCATAACTTTTTCCTCGGAATTCCCCGAGATGCGATAGGTCTCCCATGAGGCCACATGAGGAGCACCCTAGCTGAAGGCTATGACCTCCTAGCTGGTAACATTGGCGCCTGATCCACTTATAGGAGTACGTGGTGAACGCCCCTATCGCCTCTGCTAGCTTATCGCCAGGGTACTGTGGGGTGTCCCCCGTGGTCGGGAGTTCCTACTATGGATCCGCATTCAGGTCGATATCCGACCGGCTTTCCACCGTACCTGGGATACCGTTGACGCTACCCACGCCAACATCAGATACCCAATCTAAGGACGAGGCTCAACAAGGAAGAGCCTCCCCAAGGATTGAACAAGTTGGGGGAGCTGCAGCTAGGCGCCGTACCCTGGCTCTGTCCCTCCGAACACAGTATGGTGGAATGGCTCAGACCCGCGGAGACAAATTGGGAGTCCGTCTTTTAACATGGGTAATGAGAACCGACTCCGAGGGCAATAACACAAGCAACCTCACAGGCTCAATTATCGTAGTCAGAGTAAACGGGGTGTTCCTGAGGAGCATCACCCCGTTATCCGCTCCCCAACCTCCTCCTTTTCTTGGAGACCTCCTCGACGATTTGGCATCCTCCTCACCTCTACCCAAGGGTCTCATGCGAGAGATTAGCATGTTTTCCGGACACCACAGGCCCATCCAAGCCGAGTCACGAAAAGAATATTGGATTCCTTACGCCTCTCACAATCTGAAAAGCGTATATCCCCCTACGTATTTACCTGGATTAGTCGTGTCTCATAGGTATAGGGTAAACGGATTAGCCCACACCTTGGTGCTAGCCAAACCAATGTCTCACTCTTTCCGTTTTTTCACTTTGAAAGTTATGTACTCGCTTACTCAGTTAAATCAATAAACGTCTACATTTTCATTCTACAGAAATCATAATTTTTTCATACAAATTTCGGTTCAGGTCCGTCAGACAATAAACATATAAAATGACCATAACATTCTCATATGATCCGTAAGAATAAACATACAAAATGACCACAACATTTTCATATGGTATGCACAAGACATAAATCAACCCTCATAACTCCCACATTTAAGACAAAACATGTAAAATATAACCCAATACGGTCAGGCGTATTACATTCTTTATAAGGGAGACGGGGCATGATCACCCCGACCCAATAATTCTAATCCCTGTCCAGTTACCGACCATCCCTACCAGGTTAGTTATCAACAATTGCCCCATCCGACAAACACATTCATCAACTAAATATAATCTAAACAATTCGTTCCTCTTGTTTTTGCTCAATTGAATTTCGAAAAGGATCCTCAAACAAAACCCTAAATCTATACATGCCTCTAAATCATCCATTTCCTTCAACTTAAAATCATCTAATTATGAAAGAATTACTGCTACAAGCAATATACTTTCACACTTGATTCCTATTCCGTCCAATGCGTATACATACATGAACTAAGCAACATAAATTTTATCACTGTTCCACCGCACATGCTACAAAAGTTAAGACATTTAAGCTTTCCATCAGCACAAAAAAATCATGATACAATTCCTTGTTCCATAATACATAAATATGGGATGACCACGATGAATCACTGTTATGTAGGTCATCCCAAGATGCTAAAGGTGGGATCACCATCTATTAGTATGGCCTATAACGCGTGGGTCGCCTGAACCTAGGAACCCTTCTGTACAAGGAAAAAAAATCAACTTCAGATTATGACATGTAAAATTACAAGCAATTGACGAGAAAGCAAATTATGGGACTGCTGTACAAATGATCCAAGAAAGAATTTATTGGTTTATTTAACATATGTAGAACTACATCGGTTGATAGCAAGTCTAGATTCATAAAACAAGAGGATGAAAGAATTAATATCATCTAGCCACAACTCAAATGGCAGCTAGAGAATCATAATCATTTCTTTTAGGTTTGGAAACAGCAGCTGAGTGGCTAAATATATCAGAACATTTCGACTTTCTTGAAACGAGAAACTTTGAGAGGATAAAAACTGGATTTTATGGATTTGTTTGTAATGGTCATGCAGAACAGATTTGTGTCAGCCTCAATCCAAAGAAAATCCAACCCAATTGGTATAAATTGTTGTTCTATGGTCATGTTTGGCCCGAAATTAGTCGCAGATGCCTATTTGGGGAACAATATGGGGAAAACAAAGGCAAAATCATGGATTTACAGTTATTTGGGCCAACAAACACCTGACAACCCCGAAGCCAACCAAAATGAATAACTTCCCACAAATGAATCACTTGAAAAAGAAACGGATTATTCTTCCAATTCAGCCTTTTGGCATGCGATTAAAGCTCATGGCCAATAACTCATGATCCTGAATCATTCTGGCTATGAATTAAACAGCATAAATTAGTCGATACTAACAGGACTAGAGGAAGTGTTTCAATACTAGATTTTGGCTTTAACGAAATTACCAATTTGGACAGCATTAGAACTGGACAAAATATGATATAAGCATAAAAATGTTACAGGGCCTTATAACTTTTATTGGGTCTTCAAATTGAAAGTGGGCCTTTTGGATAAGGGTCTAAATTGGATTAGGAATTGCCAATGACAACACTCTACATTGAAGCAATACATAATCAACTTATTTAAAAAAGATGCAAATTATAAGATTCAGGTTTACTTACCCATACGGAGCTAAAAAAGGTGCCCCAGGCACAAAGGGTCTTCGTGATCGAAAACCACCAAAATACGGATTTGGCCGTCCTCTGTATAGTTTCATGCCAGGAACATTAGTTCGTTTTGCAGAGACCTGTAGATAAATAAAAACCCACCACCGTTACTGATATATGCATAGAATACTTAATTTACAGAATAACTGTATACATAAAAATTCAAAATGAATGACCTTCAACTGGCGACCATGTAATTCAGATTCATTTAAAAGAAGAGCATTCTGAACAGCATCAACTTCAACAAACTCCACATAAGCAAATCCTTTTGGTTGACCAAACTTGTCTGTCAAGATTGTAACTCTGTTCACTGTCCCACAAGACTGAAAATGTTGCTGGACCTCCTCAGGCGTACAGGCATAGTCTACCTGTAGTTTGAACAAAATAAAAATAAAAATGGCAACTCACACAACTCATCTCCAACATATTTCCAAACCATCACATCCAACATCATGCCAGAACTCCAAAAAAAAATGGAACAACTTTGAACGTATAGTTTTGTATTGCAGTGTAGGCCACCAAAATGTGAATGTTACAGTCACATGGGATATATTTAATGTGGATAGTATACCCATACAGGAATCACTCAATCACCAACTTGTGCAAACTTGCATAAATTAGACCCATAAATAGAAAATAAATATGGTACCCACAAAATTTGAATACGAACTATGTAAGTTTGAACAAAATTTGAATAATAAATATGGTACCCATAAACTGACTATATTGCAAACAAAAGGACAGTGCCATGAATTACTTAAACAAGGTTTCACTTTTAACATGAGCTGCCAATAGATACTGCAATGTTACGACCAGCGTAGTATGAACTAGAAGGGAGCGTATCTATTATTATCAGCACAATCAAATGCATGCCTCTGGATACACAGTAATAGGTCCCAAAGTTACAACAAAGCTCACAGATAGAATAATTTAAAGAGAATATCATAGTCTAAATAACCATCTGAAGGGAGAGGCCTATATGCATCATTTGCTACACAGCTAAAAAAATTGCCATATACATGAATATGGATAAACTACACTGTCAGGGCATACACCTTACTAAGCAGCTAAATTATTACCACATATACATGTTTCTATTCATTTCAATTTCTACATATCATCTCCTGCAATTTACCATCTGATCAGCAAATACACACGCGCATACACACAACAGTCAAGTCAACAGAAATATACATAAAAATGAAATGCAGCAAGAAAAAGGACAGGAAACCTCACATTACCAACATAAATGGAACGGGCATCCACTTCCTCCTTTTCGGCTTGAGTGGCAGAAGCAATTGAAGAATCTAGAAAACATAAGCAGAAAAACGATGCTTCATTGTACTTTTTCAACAATTGATAATGACATTAAAACTGAAACACACTACCCACACAGTCCGTAAACATAGAATGATATTGAATAGAAAAGGTGCATATAACAGTTCCAGTGCAAAAAAACTAACTGCACCAACACATTTTCCTACAAATTATAAGATGTATAAATATATTTTTTGAAGGATGCAGTATCAGAACTATGTAACACTTTTCTACGAGGTTTACTAGGTGCTATCTTTAAAACTACGTTATGGTCAATCATACAATAAATTCTCTTTATTGTGTCTAAGATAGATTTTTATTGCTCCTTGTAAAGATATAAACTTTCAAAGTAAAAACGGAACCAGAGTCATAATCAACGGAAACAGGCCAGTCAGCAAGTACAATGTGTGTGCATTTGACGTCATGTGCAACAGTGTTGAATTTCTGACATTCAATTCTCATTCTGGACAACCTTTGTTAATGACTTCCAAAAACTTTAAAACAGACAAATGGCACAGTACTAATTTTGAAGAATACACCATTAAAAATGGTAAGGTTGCTACCTCAAGACCCTAATGTCAGGGCCTATCAACAAAAGAAGCAAAGGCACAGGCTTGAAGGAAGTGAGGCACACCTCAAAAAATGTTTAAAAAGCACATTTAACACAAAGCATATTAATGAAAGAGTTCATAACATATAAATAATAGTTGAAATAATAATACTAATAACCATTGTTACTATAACAGGAGCCCTATTTTAATATAAATGAATGGATGTCAATAAGTAATAGATTGAGGTGAACCTAAGAGTCAAAATTAATGCTTGAATACTGATGTCCTTAATTAATAGATAAAAATGAACTCAGGAGTCTTTCTTGATACATGAATGAACTGGTGCTGTTATTTGATCTTCATCCAACCATTAATAAATTGATTTCCAACCAATGCAAGGGAGAAATAATTAATATAATTAACCGAGTCGTGCCTCAATGGAACCTACAGCAGCAGTGAGGCACGCGCCTCACTCGCTCGCACCCTCCATTAATGCACCTTGCCTTAGCAACTTTGAGGTTGCACAACTGGCACACCTAGGCATTTTTACAACTGACACATATCTCTGTTTTTATATACATCACAATATCCAATTGACCATGACGGTAAGCAATTCCACACATACAGACCCCTCCTCCTAACCATAAGAGTCACCGACAGCTTCAAATTAAACAGAACAGCATATAATCAATCTAACATAGAAC
>JAYMSV010000460.1:0-16983 GCA_036897745.1 Erodium moschatum
CCCGACTTCCCCGAACGACAGTTCACCGTTAATTAATAACTTGAATAATAATTATTCGGAGCGGTCCTTACAATTCTAACCATTTAGAAGTACTCTTGTGACTTGGATTACGTCTGTTAAATGAACATCATTCTTTAGTTTTTTTTAATCAACAAATTCATAAATACCTCACTTTTGAAGTAAAGGCTAAGGCAAAGGGAAACCCTCAAATTAGGTTACTGACAAGCAAAGATAAAACTCAAACAAGATTCCTAGAGCAAATTCTTGCAATGCAAGTAACCCTAACAAGAACAGGTCTAAAACCTAGATATTACAACCATTAAGCAAAACGACAAGTACCCCAACAAGGGGAGAACACAAGGTACCACAACACAACCTAAAAGCCAGATTTTTCCACCATGAAGCTCACAAAAATACAACCCTGAAGCAACCAGAAAAAAATAAAGTAACAAAACGTGGTCTAAGAACCAAATATGACAACTATGAAGATCCAGGAAAACATAGGCCTCAAGAAGGAACGGTGAGACTGAAACCAGTACCCACAAAATAAAACAACCTCCAAATTACTCGATTGCTAGCCACCTCCACAGCTCCAAGCAGTACAATGCCGACAACATACGACCTAAATCTCGGACGACCCAAAACTCATCGGAGTCACACGGACCTGGCACGCTGGTGGCCAACACCACAAATCGGCAGAGTTAATCCTTTGACCCTGACCCAGTCATTTATGCAACAAAGCCAAACCCTCGATGTCGGTCAACACCAGGACCGTCGAGCCTCTACAACAATCGTGACTGGAGGAGAAAAGAATGACCAAATCTAAGACCAAGATGAGGGAAAACACGAGAGAGAGGCCATACCCGCAGAGGCAAAGACACCCACAGACTCCACATCAAAGAGTTCAGACCCGAACCACGACGATCCTCACCGGAGAAGACGAAGAAGCGTGTCCCACGACCGATTCAGGTAAGAGACGTTGATATGAGGAACGAGTTATGACCGCATCAAAGTCGTAGCACCATCCATCACAACCGTGGAGGCTGATTGAATCTGCGACGATACTCACCAGAGAAGAAGGTCGTTCCACGATCAGATCCCAACAACCCCCAAGGACGTCATAACTTTTGTCCGACCAACACCGACGACGAAACCCTAAACCGAAGCGAAGAGGACGAGTAGGAAGCTGGGTGGACGGTGGTGGGATAGATATGGTACGCTAACGGGCTTCTCGGGCACAGATATGGCCAATCACCAACCCAAAGACCGACGGTAGAATAGATTTAGAAGCGTCGGAGTCAAAGCGAGTCAACCACCGGTGAAACAAAACCAGATGTGAGGCCAAACCAGTTGAGGATGTGAGGACGAAACCTGATCGTAGATCGTCGTGGATCTGTTCGAGTCGTGCCTCCTAGTTGGATGGTGTGGTCTTGGCCCATGTTCGTTGGCGCTTTGTTTTGGTGTGGGGCTTGGTTTGGTGGTTCTCTCGGCGTCTCCATGCTCCTTTCCAGATGAGGTAGACTTGATCTCCTTTTCCTTTGCTTAAGTGTTGTTGTTCTCCTCACTATCTTTATATCGTTTATGCTTGGTTTTCATCTGTTTCCTTCCATTAAAAGGACATAAGGTTGTAGTAAAAAAAAGGACATAAGTGACGGTAACAGTAACAGTGATATACTAGTAGGAAAACAAATTTCATTTGGCATTTGCTTTTGACGGAATATACTGTTGTCTCTGACGCAAAACAAAAAAAAAGAAAGAAGAGAAAGTGGTTTCTGTTCTGAAGAGATGGTGTCCACAACAGAGCTGATCCCACCATTACAGATTCACGGGGACACATATTGCATGGATTTTAACAGATGTAGCAATTTATAAGAAGGTGAAGTATGGACTTGAAATTTCTTATTAACTTCACCACACATTCCCTGTGTGTGCTTGGCTCACAACAAAATTATACCTGTAGCTACAACTATTTTTCAACCCTAAAATATTACAACAAAAAACTAGACTACACCTACACCATTGTAGATTACAACATAAGCATAAGCATTCAACCTTGCAGGTATATACACAAGGAGAAAACTGATCTATAAATTCCTGTTCTCTATCAAAATTGGATTCCTCAACAGAAGCAATCCACCGACAAGAAACAATATGGTTCCGTATCCAAAAGGGCTAAAGTGCTTATGGAAGACCCAAACAAGTAGTGTCCATAGAATCCGTTACCAATTATGCAACTGAGAGCTAATGCTTTTTACCACAGGTGGTATTCTGTATGCATGTGTTTTCTAGCTTTCTCTGAACCAGGTTGCTCAAGCCACTCGTCATACAGCCTTTTCACAACTGGATTCTCAAGAGGATCAGCTGCCAAAACCTGCAAGGGAAAACCAAAATAATTGATAAACTAGACAATTAAGCATCCACTAATTTGCAGAAGTGATAGCTACACTTCAGAAAAATTGTGCGCTACATTCCTTCGTGAGATATTACACAAATGGTCCTTCGAGTACACAAAGGTTACAATATAAACAAATAGATTTCAGATATGAGCTGGCTAATAATGGCAATGGGAAAAAGTTAATCAAGGGATGTAACCCCCCTTGAAGGAGATAGAGAAGTATCATTTTCGCACCACAGGTCTAACATGTACAGTAAAAGAGACAATAAGAGCTGTCATGTCACATAACACACACATACATTCTGTTAAGCCATACTAATTCAAAATATGTCATCTAATTTCAGTATAGACTAATAGCCTCAAGTGAAAAGGTTAGCCAAGTCAAAATAAACACTTACATTTTCCATATAAACAGTCTCTAATGACTGAATCAAATCTTTTGCAGACTGCCCAGGATTTGGCTTTATCTGACCACCACCATTTAAGCAACCTATTTAAGCAATATGACTCTGTAAGTTTGCTATAAAAAGAAGTCTTGAACATAGCAAACTCATATACCTTAATCCAACAAAAAAGAAAAATCAAGGAAAAAAACTACCTGAAGGGCATGCCATGATCTCCACAAAATGATAATCACATTTGCCTACTTTAATTTTCCTGACAATATACTGCAGGTTCCGGAAGCCATAACACAGAGCAAACTTTAACACAGTTTCCCCCTCAACCTAAATTGTGAAATGGCATGATATTGTGAGTTATAACAACCAGGAACACTAAAATGAAATGAGCCTAGGAATATTAAGACTCTGCATGAAATATACCCTCCATAGTGTTGGTAGAGGTTTAATGTGGGAGGAAAAGGTAGATCACTGAGTACAGCTGAATAATAGGCCTCGAGAAAGTTATCTAACTGAAGATTTAAGACAAAATGCATGGCATTAGCATGCTGACTGTGACAGATCACAAATTAGAGCACACCAGCTGCAGAAAATTTTAAACCGTAGGCTAGTAAAATGTATCGTGCAACTGCAATTACACTTCTGTTGCCTACACAAGTATGGGAGAGAAAATGAGATGTGGAAATGAACTTACTTCCAAAGTTATTTCTTGTAAATCTGAATTCCTTATTATTTTGAAATTCAGAGGCCCTTCCATTTCTCTCCCAAATAGTGTCTTTGCAGCATATCGGAAAATAGTGTCTGCATAACCTCCAGAGCTTCCATGAACCCCATAAAGTTGCCCGTCTTCATCAACGTTGGTTAACCTGCAAGAGTTATTATGGTACACTTCATTTTAGGGGGAAACACCAGAAATGCCGGAAGCTTCTAATGGGAGTTGGGAGAGTTGCAATTCTTACATTCTATCCAAATGAGACTCTTCTAAAGCTTTAAAGTCAACAACTTTTAACTGAAAAAATTTGTTGCAATGAAAGATGGTTACAATGTCACTATCACCGAATAGTAGACAAACAAAATCATATGACACATCAACAGAAGATTCAGTATCACCTTTATCAAATCTAGAACTTCACCGGATGTCAAAACTGAATCTACCTCCATAACACTATGAACTTCATTCTCATTGGTCTCACCATAAGATTCTGCTTGGAAAACAAAGTCTTCCCTGGACGCCTCGAGCTTCTTATCATAGCAAGGCATAACAGATACATGATAGATATCATCTGACCTATGGAAGAAGCATTCAGCAATACTTCAGTTTTTCTTTTCTTTTTAGTTCATCCACCACGAAAATGATCTATAGCTACAAGCTCCACATGTTGCATAGAAATTCAAATACCTTTTTTTATGCCTGAATGATGAAAGTGATTTTGTTATTGACATATATAATTCCACTTAGAACTTCAAAAACGGGAGCACGGGTTCTATACATCATTTGTGATTCACATGTTAACCCTAACCAAATGTGCTTCACATCATAACTACGATAGTCATACAACTAAATATGATAGGAGTTCTACCTGAGACCCATCTTTCTATATATGTGATGCTTAATGGCAGATCCCATTGTTTGCTGGGGGCTCTTCACCGAAGAAACATGAGGCAATATGTATGAACCTTGTGTTTTTTCAGCATAGCATATCCAACCTGCAATTGCACAAAGATATCTTTCACTTATGAAAATATGCTACAGTTCCAAAACACTAGTTACAGCTATCATATGAGCTGGCTTGAATGCTTTTGTGTGTCTGCTTCCCGCATAGAAGGGAATGTTGAAAACAGTTGCCACGCTATCTAGAATAACATACCCGGGCATGCCGAAGAAAGCATGGGCAGAGAATTATGCCTTTCATCATCACATGATTGGCTTTTCTTATACCGCGTGATGAACTCATTACATGCCTCCATAAGGGTCAAGTCTCGACTACAACTTGTATCAAATACAGACTTTACCCCCAAGGACTTAAAGAAAGTAGTGAGCTTCTTGAAAACCTGAAAACTTGAAGAGTTACTTGCGGAAATAAAGACATCTAAAATAAAACCACCAGAATCATGTACCATAATTGGTGGTGAACTTGAACATAAGGAAAAGCTAGTTACATACAGGTAAGATGGCTTCAGCATCAGTAAAGAGGCACCCCACTGAGTAATTTAGAGCACGTCAAAGGAAAATAATTACAAGTTGCAGTCTATCAGTTTTTACCTGAAGAGGCGAGATTCCAAAGTGATCTGCAAGAGAAGCTCTTGATTGGGGTGAGACAGACACAACAACAGCCTTCCCTTTATTAATATTAGAAAGAAACTCATCCAAGCTTTGTTTCTCAAGCATTACTGTTTCTGCCGATGTTACACACCCACTGCATTCACAAGAAATTATAAATCACGAGCCTTGTACCAGGAGATTAAACTGAAAAGTAATTAACAACTTTTAGAGGCACAAGGTGTCCAATTGGGGACACAGGGAAGTCAGTTAACACATTGTATTACATTTAAGATATGGACATTTCCATCCAGATAACTTATCCTCGGATCTCTATGTAAGGTATTAACAAGTACAACTAAAATAACCCCCATTAATTTATCAACTGCTTCTCTATTCAAGTTATTCTATCTAGCATAAAAACTGGTTGTTGGACATTGACATGAGAAGTGCAATTGGCTGCAGGGAAAAAGTGAAAGCCCCATATAATAATACATCGATACGTGAATATGCTAAGGCTTTTTAGTTTTTATTCTTTCTGATTCCAATAATAAGTAGTAACTAATAACATGCATTCAACACAGAGAAATATCCGCCGGTCCAAAACTTGGTTGTCAGTTGTCCAAATTCCGTCATTTGTGGATTGTGAGCACAACTCATTGCCACACGAATTAAATTCTCCAGTTCCATACCATCCCAAATAAAAAAGAAAAGAAAAAAAAAGACTATCCATGTCAACAAAAAGGCATCACACTAGAAAAAACAAGCTCTAAGGATACAGAATAAGAAGTATATTATAAAAGGTTGTGGGGGCTGTACCTGCAAGCTAAACAGTCCTTGAGTGAGATTTTAACAGGCTCAGTTTGCAAAGATTTAGCAGCTGCAACCTTCACGAAATAAAAAAAGGATAATGAAGCAAATTTAAGGGAAAATACCTGAAAAACATTTTTAACTCCAGAATACAAAATCCGTTTAAAGCACAATCTTTGAACCTAATTCTTCTCAAAATTACTGTCAATTCCCATTCATTTAGTCTTCAAGGAAAACAATAAAATAATTTATGGGCATAATTTCAAATTATTCAACAACAACAAAGCTAAAAGGTCCAGAAGAAAACAAATATAAACCCTGAAAAAGAGAATATACCTTTGATTTATAACAGTAGGAGTAGCAGAGGAGGTGGCTTTGTAACCAAGAGCGCACGCTTGGGATGGAGCGATGAAGTCGTTGAGATCTCCGATTCTCAGCGTCGCCGAGAACTTCTCCGACATCTCGCGGAAATTGCTTCTCCGATTGCAAAATTGCTCGCTGGCAGAAGATTCCGATCGGAAATTCTGGAGGAAGAAGAAGACAGAGAAGGAAATGAAGGAGGTAACTTTTGATGGAGGGTCTGCTTGTTGCGTTGGAAATTTTTGAAAATGATATATATAGTTTCGTGGAGCAGAGAGTAGAGGATCTCTCCGTACGTGGCCAATGGGATTCGAGAATTTTGGAGTCAAAGCAAAGTTCGGAAAGGTACTATGAGGCACGTGCCAGGCGCATGGTTGCGGATCAAGCCTCAAACTTGTTTAGCAATACTACTGAAATCCTCAAAGCAAACCACTATAGTTTTTGAATCCAATCAAAACTATTTGTTAGATTACATGAATGTCATCACATGAAGGGCATGCACTTAAGATTACTGTATATATATATATATATATAGTTACAGTAAGATTGTTGTGATAATAAGTCGTTACTGATGAATCGTGATGATACAAATATTACAATAATTACGACAATAGTTACAAAATGGTTCTGGAACCAACTATACTGGCTAAGACTCCCCCAGGCGAAGCGGAAGGTGGCCGAACGCAAAGACTAGAATGAAAGCGAGCGAATAAGGAGCAAGGAAGGCTCTTGGTAAAAATGTCAACCTATTGCTCAACAACAGAAACATGTAACACGTTAACCTCTCCAATGCGAATGTTATCCCAAACGAAGTGGACATATAGTTTGATGGCTTCGTCCTTTGGTGTTGCACCGGATTACCATTTAAGAGGGGACCATCTATAAAACTTGGCAAATAAAAAAACAACTTATACTATAATCAGCCATGCAGGCGAAATATGTTATTGTATGCAGAAGATTCGTTATGTCTTCATATCTGTCGAGAGACATTTGAATCTTCCAAATTTCAAAAATTATTAATAATTTATGATTGATCAAGTAAACGAAAAGATGGTCAAATTGAATGCAATAAACGAATACATAATAATGTAATCCAACTGATAGAACCTTATTTTTTTTATAACAGAACTCGTTCATATTGAAAAGGTTCCGACTAGTTGTTTGAAGTTACAAACTCAAACTTGCACGAATCATGACCTGTCGGAAAAAGAGAAAACAACATCAGCATAGGCAAATTTGTAACTATATTTTCTTCTGTCAAAAAAGAGACACCCGCTAGACGGTAAAGTAGATTTCCATTTTACAGTTGCTGAACTTGAACGGTTACTGTTAAGTTGTATTTATTTCTTGAGATCCAAATATTCGATGGCAAGTGACATAGATGTATTCACCCCTCACATGGCTCCTTTCTTCCAATCTACTACCAACATTGTTTGTATGCATAGGAACTATAACTCCAACGTTGTTTTCTAATCCTAGCACAACTTTAAACCCTTCCCGACTTACTTGTAACTTAATTTTTCCCTCATTTCTACTATCATCTAGGATTACAACAAGATTAGCTTTTCAACTTTACCTGATATATGATCAAAACTTACTTTTCAACTCCTAAAATTACAAACACAGTGAAATAACATATGAGACAAATGAACCGCCAAGTCAATTACTATTTAATCTTGGGGTCATTTTCAAAACTTATCCTTCTATATTGGTCTAAAGTTAAAAGTGATCAATAAGATACATTATCCTTTGGTCACAGATTATTTAGTATAAAAGCAAAATGAAATATATGGTTAAGGTTTCATACTTGGATCAAGAGCGGTGACCAAAGCTGCGGCGTTGAAGTAGCAACTTCCACCTTTATTCTTCAAGTTCTGGTAGTAGCTGTTAAAGGCGAAATCGGCGTGGTCCTTGACCGTGTCCGGGAAGAAGCAAGGCTGGTTCTCTTGTATCTTGCTGCAATCCGCTCCGTTTTTGCAAGCCCACTCAAGCCCCATTTTCAACACATCATCTGGAGTCTGCTCATCTGCTACGCACCATTCCTCAAACTGCGCATCTGATCATAAGTAACATCATAAGCGATCTAGCTAGCAATTCAAGAGAATCAAAGACATAGATGATAGACTTTACCAGATCTTTGTATTGCCAAAGTCAAAACTAGCAGAGGTAGAAGAAGCTTCAGCAAAGTAGAAGACATTGTTTTCACGGGAACAGCTTGCTTCTCTCTGAAAGTGCACACAATTACAACTTAATATTGCCATGAAATGCACATGATATCCTCAGCTTTCAAGAAAGTTGAGATTCCAATCTATGCACATTCCTTCAAACTTACGGCAACAACTAAATAGTATTTCAGATCTTCACCTGTATTAAACTAAGATATTAATATAAATACTAGCTAGTACCATGAGACCTAAGTCCACAAGACAAGTGTTCCTTAACTAACTTGCTTAGCAATCTTTTGCAAAGAGAGGAAGCATCATGGTGAAGCCATTTGTGAGGCAAACTGTAAAGAGATATGCTAAGATCTTCCTTTTGTAAAGTGCAACAAAGTTGGTCTGCCTAATCCAATCCTAAACAGGACTTGTTACACTGCACAAACATGTGTTGCAAGTGCTGTCACCACATGAAAAAAAAAAGCTTTAGTCATGTTGGTATTTGGAGGACAAGTACATCCTTGTGCTCAAGCTACTTGAAACATAACATCAAGGTTTCTCGAGCACTTTGGCTAAAAAATCTCCTAGTCTCCACCCATTTTCTTTATCCGCAAAACAAATTTAAATTAAAACCTCTCATGAGATGAAAGAAGAGTATAAGAAGGTCTAGCTACAGACCACAAAATCCCCAACGAGGACGTAGCCAACTACAAGGATAAAGCCATTACCTCGAGCTTTTGAGTTAGATCAGGCTTACCTTGAAAATCTTTGCTAGCTACTGATCTCGGCAGTCCACCTATGAGTGTTTCTTTCAGATCCTCACAATGTCAAGCGGTTTCCTAAGTATAATCACAAGAGGATGTTGATTTGAATGAACTATATGTAAGGGCATTGATAGCTACAAGATGGAGAGGAAATCACCGGAGATACGGAAATGAAGCAGAGGAGATATGAAGAGGAATCACCAGAGATATGGTCAATCAATCTCCAACTCCAACACTTGATCCTGAATCATACGATTGCCAAGTATATGGAAAGATAATATTCACACCATATTTACTAGATATTACTCAAGAACATGTCCTACTTCATACCAATCAAGACCGTTCTGTCAGTTCTCAGTATGGGGCGGACGGGGAGATGGAGAGGCACTACCATTCAAGGAATGATACTAATAAAAGAGGCATTTATATCATCATTTATGTATTATGAATTTCGTGATATAATCGCTTCAATAATTAACTATTTTCAAAGTTATTACGTTTTGTTTATGAAGTTGTACTCGTTCATTAGAAAGCCCGCATACAAACTAGGGGAGCAAACCCCTAAGAGTATCCACAGTAGTCGTTCTAAAGCCGACGTTTTGCAGCGGACATTTTGGAAATGCAGGTGTTTTCGTGCAACGATTAGGCATCGACCGGAAGAATAAAGTCGCATGAACGGCGCCAACGACTCTATTTTGGTTGATCAATAATTGACCCCAAAAAAATCAAATTTTTATTGGAATAAGCAAAATGAAAGACAAAATTAAAGGGTAATTGATCTTAAATTACTATAAATTGAGTTGTTCTTGTGCACAAAAATCACAACTTGTGATTCTACTCTCCCATCCTAACATTCTTGTCATAATCTCTCCCTGTTCGATTCAATGACAAACAATTATGAAGAACAATTTTTGGCGTTTAATTTATTGCCAACGGAGGCGGGCGAGTCATGAACCCGCCACCTGCAGCGCCACTACATTTGAAGAAACGGTACTAGAAAGAGATTGTGTGGTTGGGTAGGAACGTCTTATTCTTGACTACTTCTGTAACAACCCGGTTTACAATGAGCTTCAATTTCGTTTTCGAATGTCGAAAAATGTGTTCACGAGTATTGTGCATGCATTGGAAGGAAGAACACGATGCATACCTTCAACAAGGCATGGACATCTTAGGACAAGTATCAATCTCTCTGTATCAAAAGTGTACTACAACCATTAGACATTGTGTTATGGAATTGCAGTTGATAGCATTGACTAGTACCTCCAAATGTGAAAGATCACGGCTCTTGATTGCGTAATTTTTTTCAAAGGAAATAATTAAGGTGTTTGGGCAGATTATCTACGAAAGCCTACATAGCTGATATGAATCAAATATTAGAAATGAATGTGGCACGCAGGATGTTGGGTAGTCTTAATTGCGTGCACTAGTAGTAGAGGAACTGCCCGACGTCATTGAAAGGTGTTCATTTGAGGAGGGATCACAATAATATCCCACAATGATGCTCGAGATTGTTGCCACGCGGGACTTGTGCATTTAGCACACATTTTTTTTATCACGGCGGGGTCGAACAACGACATAAATGTGCTTAATCAATCAAGGTTGTTCTCAGACTTCGTCAATGGTTGACAACCACATGTCACTTACATGGTAAACGGAAACCAGTACAATCTTCCTTATTATTTGGTTGATGGTACACAATGTTCCGACTTGTTGACAAACGCCTTACTTTAGAACAATATGGAGACACAAATAATAACAGATAAGAACAATAAAAACACTCAAGTTGGTTACCCATTTCGGTGCATCATCACCTACATTTGGGGGCACTCTGCCAGTGGAAATGTTTCACTATATGTTATCAATCAGAACATACAAGTTTTAGATCATCCAGAACAAACTCTATGCTATTATTACAAGTGCAAACCTATCTTAAGGTCTCCCTTTGAATCCGAGATCCTCTCTCGATTTCACCATTTGAGCCCTTCAGTCTTGGATTAGTCCTTGTTCTTCAGAGGTTGTTCATGAATCTTCAGTCACGCAAACACAGCTCGATCACTCATTCAGTTACAAATAGTGTTTGAGAACAATAACGTTCTTCTTTGTTCAACTCATTCAACCTCCCAACACGCTAGTCCAACATGCTTAGGAGCTCAGAAATCATAAACAAAGAACAACGAACCAATAGTCTTCACAGATGACAAATAGTCAATTACAACGACAGTAATCGGAGAATATGACAATTTATCCGAACGGAGCTCTGGATTATACTTCACATTTTATACCTCCTACCACTTGTGAAATTTTGTTTGAGTGCAGTAACAAGATGCCACTCAAGATGTTATAACTTGTTTCCTGGCATCTTGTGTTGACAGTAAAATGAAAATAATGATAAGCACATTTAAACACACAGAAGAACCCAAGATTGGTTACCCAGTTCGGTACATCATATACCCATTGAAGCAAGCAGATATAGAAAATAGAAGAAGATTGAAGCTTTAAGTAGGCACGAACTTGTACATGTCCACAACACCAACACCCGCACAATGCACCTCCAAGCAAGTCGATGATGATTTTGCGGCCGATGAGACCGACGTCTCCTTGAGCTTCGCCAATGACAGAACGGGTTGAAATGGAAGATGGTCGGTTCAGAGGAGTGGGTGTGGGGAGGCGTGGTTGAAATGAAATGGGGGAATAGGTTAGATCTAGGTTAAGTTAGTTTTAAGAAATGAGCAGTTTGGGCATTTTCAGAAAATAAAACAATATGTGCATGTAATTTCCGTCTAATTTTAGACGGAAAAAGAGCAAAAAATAAAGTTAGGAGAGTTAAATATCACAAAAGATAGTAAGGGATGATATGAAAAAGAGCAATTTTAAATAAGATTATGTGTAATTTTTTCTAAATCTGATGATTTTAAAGGACTACATTTATTTGATAGTTCAACCCATTTATCACCAGTAATTGGATTTCTTGTTCAATTGTACACAAGAAATGAAAGTGAAAGATATTAGTCAAAACGTTGTCGTTAAGCGACTGACGAGAGAAACTTGACTAGGCCGCTACTCGTAGATCTTAGCCTCTCACTTCTCTCTTCCACCATTTTCGTCAGATGCCGAATATAGCATTTGTTTCTTTTGGTGAAGAACAGAGGAAATTTTAGTTTTTATCAGCGAAATGTAAGTGTTTGATTATCAATTTTGCGAGGATAGATCCTAATGGGTGATCGCTTTGCCTGATTCTGAGCTGTTCATTTTTCTTTCCGATTTGTAGTATTGCCCGCAAAGTGTTTGTGAAAAGTTCTGAACCAGAGCCGCTTGTTCTCGCAGACCCGCAATTCTTATGTAAGTTATTTTTTATTGTAGTTAGAGTATCTGGGTGAAATTATCTTCCATGTGTGGAGTAACATTTGTCTGTGAATTCTGGGCATTTGGGAATTGTTGACATATTATGATAATTCTACAAGTATACTTCTGTTTATCAAGTATTTGTAGAGTTGAAAGTGTCTTAGTGATGGATCTAGCTATATGCAAAAGGGTATGTCATGTTAAGCAAGCTCTGATATGTTCAAAACTACCCATACTTGAAAATGCTTTCTGAATGTACAACGGGTCTATACACAGAGGAGAGGCGAGGAGAGAATACAATATGTTTATGATACAAGATCAACCTAACTACGAAGCAATGTGATTTGGTCTACTCCTTAATCCTAACACGCCCTTTACAAACCAGTTTATTGGCCATGAAAGTATCCCAATGAGAAAACAGACAGCCCACTGCATACCGTTTAACCTTGCATCACCAGCAATTAAATGAGATATCTCAATGAAAGCCACCTGCACTGCCATTGTGGCTCCTACAGCCACCCAAACCCACAAATGTTGATGGACACCCTTGAACGCATTCTGACGCTCCAGCTCCCTCGCATTGAATTGGTTGAAAACCTGACAGAGGAGATAACTGTTGAATATCATGGATTTACTGACCTTCTCGTTGATGCCAAGGATTGCCTGTCCCTTGGACTGAAAGGTTACCAAAATGGTGGATTGGTATAGAGCTTGAGTGAAAATGTTTACCCACATGGCATGGGTAATGAATGGGCCAGTTTGTATTGCTGGTGGCTTCTCCATTAGTTCTGCGTTAGGCGGCTCTGTCAAGAGAGCAAGGCCGCCTAGAATGGCCACAACGAGGTTTATCCAGAATAGTTGAATTGCTGTTATGGAGGTGTCTCCCATTGTAGCTGTCCCGATAGTGGTTATCAGTAACCCTGCAATGGTCGTGGTGAGTTCATGTTGTAAGTACTTTCTAATGTTCTCGAAAGCACACCTTCCACACCTCGAGATGTTAACCAAATGGTTGAAACTGCCATCCAGCATGATGATGTCAGAGCTTTCTCTGGCCATTTCGCTGCTCCAAGTCCCCATTGCTATCCCCACATTAGCTTCTTTTAGTGCTGGAGCATCACTTGTTCTCAATCCAACCACAGCTACCGTGTGGCCTTTTCGTTTCAAACACTGCACCAGAAGGAGCTTGTCAGAAGGAAGTGAGTTTCCCATCACACAGATGTTATCCACTATATCCATCCTCTCTTCATCTGTGCAACTTCGGAAGGTTTCACCTTCAAGCACCAAACTATCTGATCTGGGAAGTATGCCACATCTGAGTGCGATGGCTTCCAGTTGTAACACATCATCTTCCGCAACCAATATAATGTTAACCCCTGCATGCCTACAATCTGCCATTGCTTTTATTGTCTCATACCAACTTATGCGCTTAAGACCAAGCAATCCTACCAAAATTAGGTTGTTTTCTTCAAGTGCTTGGATGTCAATCTGCTTGTAAGCAAATGCAATTGTTTCGAGGTGCTTTGACTGCATGTCTCCAATTATTTTCCCGAATGTCATTATTTTCTGCTCATTCATATCTTGTATTTTCCCTTCTCTGTCATAGTAATGAGAACACATAGACAATATTGTAGTTGCAGGCCCTTTCCAGTGCAAGCACATGCCTCTTTCATTGTCACCGTCCATCCTCATCAGTATTCCGCTTCCTTCTTCATTTGAGGTCAATCCTCTGGTCTCAACAATGGTGCAACTTTGCTTCAAAATCTCCAGTCCGATCCCCAACTTCATGGCCGCCCATGACGAAAGAAGTGAATCCTCTGTTGAAGGACTCCTTGACATCAGGGGAGGAGTGCTAATTCCATTGCACAAAGCCTGGAGGACATCTAGAGATATTACAGAGTCTTCCCTGATAAGTTCTTCACCAATCCAGCACATGTCAACTTCAACTGTGTTCAGTGTTAGCCCACCAGTTTTACCAGTACAGATGGCCCCGACTGAACCCATGGTGAGGCAAGCCAGTGATTCCTGAGCAAAGGCCTTGTTGGACAGTGCCCTGTTGTTCCAATAAATGATGGCAAGTGAAACAACAAATGGCACTCCTTCCACCATCCCTACAAGCAATATCGTAAGTGATGTAGTTAAGATGTTAAACTTGCCATTGGGCTTCATGACAATTGTCATGATTGTATCTATCAATTGCTTGCTCGCAGCTGATTTCTCTTTGAACTCAGGTAGTCCAGAATCACCAGTTGCCTTTCCAAGAACAAAACGCAGAAACAGAACCACAAGGATGAGGATAGATATAGAAAGCCCCACAATTTGTGTGCGCACCCCAACCTTGTCAAGCTGAGCTGGTAATGGTATCTGGTTAGGGTCCTGAGTTACCTGACTCATCATCTGACCCCATGTTGTATTCATGCCCACAGATATCACAAGCATGCGTCCGTTCCCTTCAAGCACCTTTGCACCATAGAACAAGAAAGGATTTTGGTCACTGATGCTGAGCAGTGACCCATCATCCGAGACTAGTAAATCACCAGATATGTGCAACCCATCAGCAGGTACAAGTTCCCCCTTCTTCAAAACTAATACATCACCGCATACAATGTCAGAGACAGATACTTTCTGCAAGTTACCACCTCTTATGACATCAACCTCCATTTGATTCTTTCTAGTCATTTTCTGTTTCCCAAGCTGCTCCTGTGATCTTTCACGCCTGAAGTCGCGCATGGAAGGAGCGATCACAAGTATGATGGTGGCCAGAATTATGATAAAACCTTCATACCATCCAGTCTCTGGGCCGTCTATCTGAATCCCAACGCAGATGGACAGGATTGCAGCCAAGAGAAGTAGTAAAATGATGTGATTGTTGCAAGATTTGATCAAGAATCTGTATAAGCCTTTTCTAGGTGCTGGTATTCCAGCTGTTTTGCTTCCTATGCGACGAGAGTACAGGTCATCCTCGTTCCCCCGCAATCCGTTATCCAAGTCAGTGTCAAGTGCTTGCGCAACTCCCAGAACACCCCCAAACTCATGCAAGGAGCCCAAGTCTTTCGTCCTCATGATTCTGATCATGTGTGTCCTTTGTAGCCCCGCATCACCAACGACGTTGCCATCAGAATAGATATTAACAGAAATTTGAGGTGATGGGGGTAAGACTTGCACGGTTTCAGGCTCAGATTCCTGGAAAACCAAATAGATGGACACTCATTATTATTCCTGCTAGATAGGATACATGAATCACTTATATTACATCTAGCAGAGAGAAATATTTCGGCAGTAGAGAACTTACCCCATTGCGGTCGCATGTGGTGATAACATTGTAAGAGGAAGTAGGCAATGATGGTGCAGCAGGGGCCAAATAGCCCTTTCTGTATCTCTCTTTTCCAGAGACAAGAACCTGGCAAGCTTGTAGTATCAAGAAAACAGAGCGCCAACGGTCTCTTGGTTGTTTTGGAGAGTAGTTGGGTCTGAGGAGAGCCAACTCAATGTCTTCGTTGTGATCAGAACCTATGTCCATCATCACAATATTGTCCGCAGACATAACGGTATGAGTATCAGCAAGAAAGGGGGAGTTTAAACTGTTGGTAGCAAAGTAGTGAGACGACTGAAGTGAGTTGGTGATGAGATAGGACACAGCTGACCTCTATTTATAGGAAGAAGAGGCAAGAGTTAATGTGGTATATGTGCGTTTGTTATAGCTTCATTTGTCAACAAGAAACTTGGTGACATTTTCTCGGCAAAACATGGGAACCTTTGTTTCTCTCAAATTTCTTGGAATTTGCCAAGACAGTGTGAGGAAACTGATGTACTTTTGGAAGTACTTGCAAATTGTGAAAAAGCGATTTTTTCTTTCTTTCTTTTTATTTTTGATCAGAGCAATTTTTTCTTTCTTTCGGTGAAGGGTGTTCGTCTTGCTGCACTGGTGGATGTGTGAGTCACTGAAAGTCCAACAAGCGTGTTGTATTAATTGCAGAGCTTGTAGCTCCAACAAAATACAGTGAATGTGTTGTGAGCTGAGCTTCCTCGAAGCCCGCGTGATAGATATCATTGTATATCAATCAGTGAATAGCAAGAAGTCGTAATCACAGTGAAAAATTAAGAACTCATCGTGTCTGATTTTGGATTTATTATAGTTATTTGTACTCTTAATTAAATTGATTGAATAATGTACTTTTGAATAGTTGTATTTAATTTTTTTTTTAAATAGTCGCATTTAATACAGATACTATTTTTATCTCACATTGGCAACAAAAAGAATTATAAAGTATGCAGCCGTAGAATATATATTCTCTTCTCAAAAGTTACTGGTCAATGACTCCTTCTAAAAGGCCTGTTGTACTTTGTTAGGATTTGCCATGTATTTCCGCATCCACGCCCTTTTTATACGCTCGTCGTGTCCTCTGTCCGAGACAATTCTACTTACGTCGTCTATGTCGCCCCAACCTTCTGTGCCGCCCAGTCATGTCACATCCCCGCTGCTGCCGCCAATGACATGTAT
>JAYMSV010000461.1:0-16975 GCA_036897745.1 Erodium moschatum
GATTTTCTTGTTACGTTATTTTCTTATCTAATAATTCTGTAGACAGAATTGTAATAATTTATAGCAAATTATACGTGTTTTGTGAATGTTATCGATGATTTTTATCGTTGCAAATGATATTCTCAAATATTGTGTCTGTAAATTCATTATTTTTAACGAAAATTAGTCATGTGACAGTTACATGACTTTAATTTTTCTTGAAAATGACGGTTTGCATTATACGTATTTTGTAATTTATAGCCTTTTTGTATAATATTTTACAATTTAGAACCCTTGTGTATACACTTTTATATAAGTACTGTCGACTTTCGTGTCATTTGTAAGAAAAATTATTAATTGATAATATTTACAAAATACACTTAATTTACCACACGCCTCGGCAATTATCATGTTAATTTTTTTGGAAGGCAAAAAAGATATCAGAATATTCTCGGATTCTTTTTGGTCGGAAATTGGGATTTGCGAAGAACTTAGGGGTTTTTGTGAAATTAAGTGAAAAATGGAGGGGGTGTTGGTGAAAACCAAAGAGTCAAAGGACCGAGAAAGGATAGAGCAGAATGAAAAATACGAACTTTTCTGTTTTTTATTTACAATTCTCCGATTTAATTCTGATTCTGGCCAAATCAGAGCTCTGCGAATTCGCAAAGAGCTCATCGACCCAGCTACCATTTTCATCTTCACGAAAGAAATCTGTATTCATAATTCGGAATAGTTCAATTTAATTGAACAAAAACCGTCCCTTCGATGCCGAACAGGTACTCTTCTTCTTCCTCCGAATTTTTGTTTGTTTGTGAATTGTACTAGTATTTTCTGGGAATTTTCCGATTTGGGTTCGTGGCTAGAATCTGGTGTCCGTTTGGTTGTTGAGAAAACGGAGGAAAAGTGGTAGGAAGCTGGATTGTTTGTGTTTCAATATCAGCAGCTGAATCATGGGTCGTTTGGGAGATTTATGATTGTAGGACAGTGATTTTGTTGTTTTTTCATTGGTATGGAGTTGAAAACTTGTGATTTGAGTGATTTCCGAATGTGGGTTTCTAGTTTGGATAAGAATTGGAATTCCTGGGTCTCAATGATTGCATGTTTATGCTGTCGATTAAGCTATGGAAATCATGGCTTATTGAATTTGATTGATGGGAATTAAAGAATTATGATCTTATTAGTTTTTTTTTTTGTGTGTGTGGTTATGTTTGTTTTGCTATAGTTCAATTTTAATTATGTTAACTTTGTTGTATGCTTCTCTAGGAAATTTCGTTGAATTGTTTGACTTGCAACTCCATTTGTGCTGCTGAAATTGAAGTTTCAGAGGGTACCCAACAATTTGTAGGGTAAGAAAATAGTTGGGAGCCTCTGAAATGTACCGGACTGTGGCTACAGCCACAATGGCGACCGATAATGGAGATTATGTTGTGAGTTTGGATCAAGTTCCAAGGTGGAGCGATGCAGAGAGCCGGGCATCATTTGCAAATGAAAGTGAAGATCCTTCATTTCCGAACACTTACTTTCCGGATCCTCTGACTTCTCATCACGAGGGAGAGAGTGGAAACAGCAGGATCATGTCAAGGTTTCCTGTGGACCGTGAGATCAACTCAAAGATATACCTTTGGAGAGGAAACCCATGGAATTTGGAGGTTGATGCTGTTGTAAATTCTACAAATGAGGTAAGATTTAGTACCTGTTGCATCTTGGTTCGTTGGGTTCGATATAGTTGTGTTACTTATGTGAAAATATAATTAGAATGCTTGAACAAGACCTGTTATTATTTTTATTTATGAGATGTTTCTTCAATGGCTTGTTAACAGAACTTGGATGAAGCACATAGTAGCCCTGGTTTGCATGCTGCAGCTGGACCTGGTCTTGCAGAAGAATGTGCTACATTGGTAATTTAATAAGTAAATTTGTTGTTTTGGCATGCTTTTGTACATCATCATCACCCAGAATGATCCTTTTCTGTTGTGGCAAGATATACACATAGTAGACAATGTTAAATAGTTGGATATGTTTACCATTTCGGTACATAGTTGATACGAGTATCTTGATATAAAATAATGTCCTACTCTAGATGTTTATATAGGTTGGACATTTTGTTCAGAATATGAATGGGTTAAGATTTACTAATTTGGGTACTTTTGTTTCTTTGCAGGGTGGATGTCGGACGGGTATGGCCAAAGTTACTAATGCATATGACCTTCCTGCTAGGTAGGTTCAGTAGATTAGGAAAGGAGTAGTCTATATGCATTTGTGATCAGTCTTACCTATCTAGGTAGCAATATGGATTTGTTTTTTTTTTCATTAGCAAGAAACCAGGGAAATCCTACTCTAGCCTAGTTTAGTTCCTAACATAACCTCCACCCACACTTGCTCCCAAGCATATCCACGGGGGTCCGAACCTCTGACCTCAATGAGGTTAGAGAGCTCTATGACCATCAGGCCAACCCAAGTGGATTTGTGATCAATCACACAAATTGTTACGCTCTTTTTTATCGACTAAATCAAGTTTATCAAAGCTATTAGGCTCAAGACCATTCTTATGTAGAAGGGAGTACCAACAATTCTTTAATTCTTAAAGAACTTTTTAAGGTTGATGTATCAATTATGGGCTCAAGACCTCCTTTATTGCCACTTGAACCTCAGTATGAGAAAGGCCCAATGAGGGCTGGAAAGAGAGGGGGCCAACATAAATTGTTACTTCACAATAAAAAAACCAAGTGTTTCCTTTTCAAATCTTTTTTTTAATTACTAATCTGGTGGTTAGAGAGATATATTACGTAATAGAACCGGCTAAATTTACCGTTAGTTATGGACTTTGGATTTCATTAAAGAATTGCTCCATTAATTAGCAACCTTACAGGCTCAGAGTGACATATTAAGATTTCCCTTTTAGTCGTCTTCTATTTTCTTTTTCTTTATCTTTTTCTTTTTTGATCGGAAAGAAAATAGGGAAATCCTATTTTAGCCTAGTCTAACCTCCACTCACACCTACTCCCAAGCAGATGTACCTACTGGGGCTCGAACCTGTGATCTGAAGGAGGTGAGAGAACTCTCTTCACCTTCAAGCCAACCCAATTGGGCTAGTTGTCTTCTATTTTCAGTTTTAAATGTTAGGTGATGTCCATTCGCTTTGTTTGCAGACGGACTGAGAATTATACGCTCGTCCAAAAATTTAGTCTTTAATGTAAATAATTCTTGAATCTAACTTTAATTGTTTTTTTTCTCATAAATCTCTTTTAGGAGGGTTATCCATACTGTTGGTCCCAAGTATGCAGTAAAGTATCATACTGCTGCAGAAAATGCTCTGAGTCATTGCTACCGTTCTTGCCTGGAACTTCTCATTGAGAATAGGCTTCAGAGGTTGTTTTTATGGTGTTTTTGTCGACTTCTATTTATTTGTCACTCGTTCTAGCTCTGACTTTTTGGTTTACATTTGAATTCAGCATTGCTATGGGGTGTATATATACGGAAGCTAAAAACTATCCTCGTGAACCAGCTGCACACGTGGCTATAAGTGAGATATATCCCATCATGTTGTAATCATATACTTTATTTTTCCTTGCTATTTTCAGTTTTTTGTTGATACAGCTATCGTTACAGGTACTAATCCAGTGATGCTATTTTGTATTGCAATCATAAAATTGCTCAGTTGTCATAATAGAAACATAGTAAAAGTACAATAGGAAATGGGGGATTGAAGTATAAAATGGCTTAGTTGGAATAGATTTTTGAGATAATGTCACTCGGTTACCCTTAAGTATGTACCTTTTCTCAATCCACAACCCCAAGTTTAAAAAGTTTTTGACAACCCCCTAAGTTTTTTTTAGTGCCAATTTACCCCAATTCTGTCAACTTTTGGGGTGTGAAATGACGCAAACACCCTTATTTTCGTCAACTTAAAATGTGCATTCCAAGTTGTATGATATATCTTCTGTTTTCATTTGTTAGGGACTGTTCGGCGGTTGTTGGAAAAGCAAAAAGATAAAATCACCGCTGTTGTTTTCTGTACTACCACAGCTTCTGATACTGAGATATATAAAAGGTTTTGCTATGCTGTTGTTGATCATTATATATTTTTATTTATCAGCAATCATTTAAAATGTATCAAGATTTGGGCTCAAGACCACCCCTTACGTTGAAGGGAGGGCTATTTTTGCCACTTGACCCAATAAGAGTTGTGAGAGATCAAAGATGCCCAACTGAAGTAGGAGAGAGAGCCCAAAGAGGTTGTTGCAAGTTTGAGTGAAATGATATGAAGTTGTTGCAATCATTTATTGTTATGGAAGATTTTATTCGTTCTGTGGGCTGTAAACATCAATCCTCTTGTTGCAGATTACTACCCCTTTACTTTCCTAGAGATCAACATGAAGAGGAGGTGGCAGTAACTAAGCTTCCCGCAGATGTTGGAGATGAGAATGGCGAGACAATTATAGATGAACGCAAAATCAGAATACAACCTTTGCCCCAAAAAACCGTTGCAAAGCCTCCTAAACCTCCCCGAGACCCGGTTGATCTTCCTCTTAGTGATGTCGGTTTGGTGCGGAGGTTAGTGATTTTCCAGTACATATCTTGAATGTCACAGTCAAACTCGTTCACATTCTCATTGTCTGCTTAACTTATCATATTTTGTACTTGTAGTTACAACCACATATGGTAATATATGCATGTTTGATTTTCTTTATTTTGACAAGCTAAACATAGAATTATCATAACCATGCATTGCTATATCTTCTTTTCATGATATCAACATGCATAATCTAGGAATAATTGCAAAAAAAATACTCTTGAGCAATTCACTTTTTGCAAATCAATTAATCATAGCCCTCTTCTTTGATAATGGCAAAAAGTGTCTGGAACTTATATTTTTGTATCACAATTTGTTTCAAAATGACGATTTCACCCTTGAAATTGTAAATTTCAAAAATAAAAACAAACAACCCAAAATTTTCCTCTATGGGGAAGAAAATCATGGGAGGTGAAAACTCTGGGTTTTTTATTTTTAAAATTGTATCAAAGAAGAAGCCTATGATTTGCAAAAAGTGAATATTACATGGAACTTTTTTGCAATTATCCTTATAATTTATCCATAAATCTGCCGTGCGTGCTCTAAATGGTGCCTGATAAATGAAAGATCCTGTTCTGAAGTTACTTTCCTAAACCACTGAAAGTTCTTTGTATTTTGGATCTTTTTCAGAAGCTCATCGTATTTGGATACATATTTGGATCCTGCTTTTATGTCATTAATTAAAGACCCAGATCAGAGACGCAAGGAACAATGGGAGAAAACTTCTCAAGCACAAACTGGGTTTAATTGTGCTAAATTGCTTGGCTTTGGAGACCTTGGTGGACCTCCACTGTCTGCTGCTGAAGAATACTCGCTTCATTCTAGATATCTCTCTAAAGCCAATTCCCTAAATCTCTCAGAAATTGCAGAAATGAAAATTGTGTAAGTATATTTACTTCCATCTTATCATTATTTGGGACAATTGCAAAAGAGTACCCTGAGTATTCACTGTTTGCAACTTGTAGCCTTCTTTGATAGTTGCAAAAATATGCCATGAACTTGCCTTTTTGTTGCACTTTTTATAAATTAGTTTCAAAATGACGATTTTACTCTTGGAAATTTAAATTAAAAATTCAAATTTTCATATTCCTTAAATTTCTTACTCTTTGTACTGTACAAATAGTAAGAAATTTAAGGGATATGAAAATTTGTAGTTTTTGTTTTTTACTTGTTATTTTTCAAATCTAAATCGTAAGGGTAGAATCATCATTTTTATAAAAATTGCAGCAAAAAGAATACCTCATGGTACATTTTTTGGCAATTATCAAAGAAGAGGGCTACAAGTTGCAAAAAATGAATACCTCATGGTACATTTTTACAATTATCCCCAGATTTTATGCTAGGTGTCTTGGACCACATATTGACTTTGGTCTCCCATTTTCAGATATCGTGGTGGAGTTGACAGTGAGGGCCGTCCTGTGATGGTTGTTGTGGGAGCACATTTTCTGCTTCGGTGTCTTGATTTAGAACGTTTTGTATTGCATGTAATAAAGGTAATCAGTTCAAAGCTCGCTTCTGTTTGGAGACTTACTGTTTTAATTCAGTCGTTGGTTTGTAGATTACTGAGTTCATTTTCTGATCTTGTCATGAGCCATGACCAAACTAGATTTGTTTGTGAGTTGACCATTAGGTTGATATCTCCTTTCATGTAGTTAGTAGGGCTAGTTGCAAAAAAGTACCCTGAGGTATTCACTTTTAGCAATTTGTAGCTCTCATCTTTAACAATTGCAAAAAAAAGTAATCTGAACTTGTCTTTTTGTTGCACTTTGTATAAAATGATGATATTAGCCTTGGAAATGTAGATTAAAAAAAATAAGTAAAAAACAAAAAATCCAAATTTTCTTACTAAAATTTGAATTTTGTTTTTTAACTATTGTTATTTTTTTAATCTAAATTTCCAAGGCTAATATCGTCATTTTCATGCAAAGCGCAACAGAAAGACAAGTTGAGGACACTTCTTTGAAATTATCAAAGAAGATGGTTGCAAAAAGTGAATACCTCAGGTACTTTTTTGCAACAATTCCTAGTTACTATACTGTACCTCTGCGGGTATGGACTTGTGTTTTTGTGATAATGAGAATCTGAATGTCGGATATTCGAACAAGTTCGAATCAAAGCACTTGGGGTGTGTAAGTGGTAATTGCTTGAAACTATCCTTTTGTTTGTTCTGACCCGAACTTCTTGTTTATTTTCACGGTGCATTTGAGTCAAGACACACACTATGCTCTCTGCTATAGTCATTATACCTCCTGTAGTTGAGCGATTCAGAAGGGTAGTTTAAAGTTCACATTTTGTCAAAAGGTAGTTTTCAACAAGTGAGCGATTCAAAAGGGTAGTTTAACGTATTATTTCCGATATTGTGTGTGATCGATTGTTGGCACTCAAAGTCTCTATTATTGCACATTTCAGGAGTTCGAGCCCATCATACAGAAACCTTACACCATCGTTTACTTCCATTCAGCGGCGTCTTTGCAGCTGTAAGTATTCGTTTCACCAAGATACAAACTTTCAATCTTTATCGGTTTGTATCTGATTCAATCGAATTTCAAGTTGCTTGTAAAATTTTGCTCGATATTACATATCATAAGATCTGTTCTGAACTGCGCAGTCAGCCAGACATGGGATGGATGAGGAGATTGCAGCAGATACTCGGTCGAAAACATCAGCGTAATCTCCACGTGTGTAACTCGATTTCATCTCTTATGATTAGATAACGAGTATGTTCATATCTCGATCCCGAGCTGACTCTATCCGATAATTGTAGGCGATATATGTCCTTCACCCGACTTTTCACCTGAAGGCCGCTGTCTTTGCTCTACAAATGTTTGTCGACGGCACGGTATGTCCGGAACCATTTCTAACAGGGTATAGATTGCACATAACTACCTTTATGAATTGCCCACAAGCACACGAACTCATAATGAAGTTTCCATAGATACATGACTATCCATATGAATTTTCACTTGTCACCATAGTACAAAATAAACGGAAACAAATTTTTTTTTTCGGCACATGACTTGCACGTGAGTGTAACTTTTCAAATGTCCCAAAAATACTCGCTCTCACATGCAACTACCTTTATAAATTGCCCACAAACACATGAACTCATGGTAAAGCTTCCACAGACACGACTACCCTTACGAATTCTCACGTGTTCACTATCGTACAAAATAGACGGAAATCACCAAATCTTTCATTTTTTCGGCACATACTCCCATGTTTTACTTTTCCAATTTCAATTTGATTCTGTTCTTCAAATCCTTCATATTGAAATCGGAAGATTAAAGAATGAGTGCTTTTGGGATGTTATAAAACCGTAAACTTAGGTGTAAGTCACTGACGATTTAAAAAAAAAAATTACAGTTTCCATATATTTTGTACAACAGTGATACATGGAAATTCATAAAGGTGGTCATATGTCTGTAGAAAATGTGTTTGTAAACAACTCATAAAGGTAGTTAAGTGCTATTAACCCTTTTTATTACTCAAATAGATCATTGTGACTAAATCTCTGAGCATTCTATAGGTGTGGAAGAAAGTGGTATATGTTGATCGGCTCCTGCAGCTATTCAGATATGTTCCTAGGGAACAATTGACCATACCCGATTTCGTATTTCAGTTGAGTTTTCTGTTTTATCACCTGTACATGTATTTTTGGGATAATTGCAAAAAAAAATTCCTGAGATATTCATTTTTTTTTGCAATTTGTAGCCCTCTTCTTTTATAATTGCAAAAAAGTGCTTTGAGCTTGTCTTTCTGTTGCACTTTATGTAAATTTGTTTCAAAATGACGATTTTACCCTTACAAAATAATAATCAAAGAACAAAAAATCCAAATTTTCATATCCCTTAAATTTCTTATTCTTTGTAAGGTACAAAATTTGGATTTTTTGTTTTTATTTAAATGTAAATTGTAAGGGTAGAATTCTCATTTTTATACGAACTTCAATAAAAAAGTGTTTTTTTTTCAATTTTCAAAGAAGAGGGCTACTAGTTGCAGAAAAATGATACCTGAGGGTGCTTTTTTGCAAATATCCCTTTATTTTATTTACATTGGTCTCACTCCAATATTGAATATTTTGATTAATGCAGGCACGATTTGGAAGTAAACGGAGGGAAGGGTCTTATCGTGGACCCCAGAACAAAATATGTATATCATCGGCCGTAGAGTTTCATCAGGCGCCCGAGAGATTCTGATTTCTTTCGTGTTTCTGTCTTTAGGTTGGGTCGAGAATTATTTGGTTGATATTTGTCTAGAATTCTTTGTGTTTTTGTTCAATTTCTGAGAGTTCTGTTTATGTTTGTTTCCTCAGTGATATTTGTTCAAAGTTGGTGTTTGAAATTCAATGTTAAATATTTGTTTTTGTAGTTCTCTGTAATTTGCCCGATCAGAATGGGATGAAAGGGTTTTATTGTTTCTTTGACACGATTAATCCGAAAATGAGATGGAGTACAAGGAAAGTGTATAGGAAATGAAGCGGGGAGATTTTGTATTTTTATCTTTTAATTTAAAAGGGCAAAATAGTCATTTTGAAATAATTCGGAATAGAATTCGACGAATTACTAGTTCAATTGGTCTTTTATCGCATTTTGTTTCAAAATGACTTACCCTTACCATTTATGTTTTAAAAGTAATATGTAAAAGTCAAATACATCCTAATTCTCATATCTCTTGATAGCAAGAAACCAAAAATAAACACAGAACAAATACATGAAACTACGGAGCCTATGATACCGGTTCTTCTGAAATCCAAAGCTCTCGTGATGGGACGTTCTGGTTTTGTTGGTCTGTCGTCTTGATTCGTCAGAAACATACGAGATGTCCCTCCCACGCATGAGATTGCGTTTAGATGTGATCGGTAAGATGGATCATGCGCTAGCGCAAACACCAACGTCCCCTGTAAGGTTCATCCATAAAACAGCCTCCCCGCAAGGTTGACTCATAACACGACTTCACCCAAACGGACAACCCATAAATCAACTTCATCCAACGCCGAAACTCAATTATACCGACCCTAAATCGGGACGCAGAGCGAGACAACTGTATAGGAGAAGAAAAGACAAAGTGGAGAGAGCCGTCGTCGGCGACGACGGTGGCTTGGGCTTTGAGTTTTCTTCTTTGCTGCTAGAGAACCTTTTTCCACGATTAATCTAGTTCGAATATTTTGTTATTTAATTATAAAAGATTTAAATTTTCAAGAATAAAGTTACCATTTTGAAATAAATTTATACAAAATAAAACGAAAATGAACAAATTCACAATACGAGATTACAAATTACAAAAAATGAAGACATTAGAATACTTCTGTACTCTTCCTAAAAAAAAATACATGGTGACATATGTTGTGTAAAAATGGCCCACCACATCCAATCACAAAATGAGATAGTCAACTAAATGGACCCCACATTTCATATCCTTGAGAAAACAATGCTGCATGTTTTCAGCATAATAATTTACCCCCTTCTATAAATAGAACCACCACTCTCATGAATTGTACAGACTTGTATTTTGAAGCAAAGTGAAATACTTCTTGTGTTGTTGTGCTAACTTACCTCTCCCGTGCTTCTTTCTTTTACATTTCAAAGTCTATTAATTTGGTCCTTATAATAATAATATTACAACAACAATATTTTTTACAGTTATTTCTAAAATAAATATTGTATAAAATAAAGCTATAAAAGCAAGTATATGGTCTACTTAGTAGTCTTGGCCACAGGTGATAATAACCACCCTCTCAAAATGAGTGAGTGAAATAAAACTGAAAATATATATTTATTGTAATATCTTCTCAGAATTATATTTCCTTTCACACCCAAAATTAATCAAAAAAATTCGTGCCGACGAGCTTCGGATTCGAAGAACCGGCCGAGCTTTTCTTCTCCGGCGACTCTATCTTCACCGGTGAGTCCCCCAGACCACCTATGAATCTGTGTTAGAGCATTTACGAGCTGAATTTCTAATAATTTCCGTTTTCCAGCATCTGTTTGGTTCATGAGAAAGTGTAGGAAAATTATCATAGTACCCAAACTGAAATTAAGAACCCAATGGAAGATTTTACCGTTCAGCTGAGTGTGGTGCAATATTGTGTGGCTCTAGCTCTTTGTGTCTATTGGTGGTATGAAGTTGATTTTTTTTTTCTTCATACATGTGTAAAAATGCTTCATATCTGTAGATTTGTAGGAAGGAAGAGTATAAGAGAATTGGGTCTGCCTGATATCTGGGTTTTGTTGCTTTGTTAATTTATTGGAGTTTCAGTGAAGTGATTATACAGACATCTAAACACTCATTATATGTGCGTATATAGAGAAAGATAATTGTGTTTAGAGCATCTCCAATGCAAATAGTCCCGTCTGGGTTGGTTGGGAGTTAGAAATGGTATCTCACAGGAGAAGGAAACGGTAAAAACTGGGGTAATAGAAACTGTCACATGATGGGAATCTAATAGGCTGAGTGAATTGTGATTTTAATATGATCAGAGTGATTGCCAGACAATCATGAATTTTATAGGAACTGAAGCAGATTTTTGTTCCCCACTTGGAATCATTGTTTCAGATTGTATATCTATCTTGAGACAACTGGAAGGTACTCACCTCGAGTTTGTTAGGCGTCCAGAACGCAGCGGCACACTGGTTAGCCAGGCAGTCTAGTTCATGGTCTGTTTGCAGGTGGTCGGGTTCAGTTATCCCCGATGCACTTAGGAGTGTTATACTATAGATTCGTAATGAACTATCCCTTTTAGTTTTTTTTTAAAAAAAAAACATGTTAGATAAAACTCGATATTGCAACATAATTATTAAAACAATTGTGGGAGTGAAAAAAATCAATTAAAAAAACTTACTTTATTTGATTGGTTTTTTTGGAAACAATTGTTTTTTTAGAAATATTTTTTTCCTAAATCTTTGGGGGTTAGTTATTTTTCCAAAACGTTTAGTTTTTTTCCAGAACATTTGATATAGTAGTTGCAATTGTTTTTGGTTTTAAGTGACACATTTCACTTGCCCATTGGGGGCTAAGAAAAGGACCGGATGATTAGTCCAGTCGATGGTTCTTTCGCCCAAGCCGAATCTCCTCTCATTCGCCTAGTGATTAGCCCACAATGTGGGCGATTCACCTAGCCAAGTCCTCTTTTCCACCAATTTTCCCCCATTGGAGTTATTGTACATTTAACGCCAGACTTATGCTAAGGTTTGAAGGTGTGCTTTGAACAGCTAACGCTAGACTTATCGCTATTTAATCACGAGTGAAGAACAAAGAAGTGAAGTTAAGAAAAATTTATTCATGTCAGGACTCCATTTTTGGTCTTCACAAAAAAAAAACTGGTAAATGGAAATACAAATGGTTGTTAGTCTTTAGACTGTAGTATACTGAAGTTTGAGGTTATATACTTACATTAGCGTAATAGATCCAATCATTGTTTTTGTTTATGTTGCCATTTTTTGATCAATAGCTCGGCTACCCTTCAATCTGTGTTTGTGTGTAGCATGGCATCCCATACTTGCAGTGTTCCCTCGTGTTTCGAATATGTGGCAAATGATAATTACTATAGGGTTGGACATTTGATCGTATCTTTGAATATATTTAAAATTCAGCTCACTTGGGTGGGTCTGGTGGTGAAAAAAGCTCTCTCACCTCCTTGAGGTCACAGGTTCGAACCCCAATAGGTATATCTGAGTGGAAATTAGATTAGGCTAGAGTAGGATTTCACTGTTATCTTTCCGATATATTTAGCATTCATTTAGCATTAGGTGGTGTTTTGAATATGTGATTTGTTCAATTACAGTTAAAAGTGGAGAAGGGAGGAAATGGTACGAGGTTTGTCATTAAGCACTCTTACAACTTCCAGTAACAACGGGGTTTATGGATCGATCCCTTCTTGGAACACACATTTCAAGCTAATAAAGAAAGTAGCTTCATGGCACCATTGCATGCAAAGCTTATGCTTGACTGGTAATTCGAATCAATTGGGAAAAACAAACACCAGAGTTCAAGCTGGATGGCTTTTTAGAGGCGGTAGTGAGCAGAGCTTGGATGCAACCTCAGAGCGTAGTGAGACTGCTAATGAGGATATTTTGATTTTCTTTTTCCAGCTCGATTTGGCTACTCGTGTTCAGGTTCTAAAGATTGACTTTTATCTATTTGCTTAATTTTATATCCTTAATTTTTTACTCTGAGAAGTGTTTGATTGGTTGATATTATCGAATTGCAGTGTGCTCTGAACATGGATCAGTATGAAATTGCTCAGCAACTCCGAAACAAACTTACTGAGGTTAGGTTTCGAGTTTTTTCAATCATGTACCCCTTAAGAAGCATCGTGTTTTTGCCCCTCACTTGGGTTGGCCTAATGGTGAAGAGAGCTCTCTCACCTCCTTGAGGTCATAGGTTTGAACTCCATTGAACACCTGCTTGGGAGCAGGTGCAGGAGGAGGTTAGTTTAGGCTAGAGTAGGATTTCCTTGTTTTCTTTCCGATCAAAAAAAGAGTAGCGTTGTGTTTTGTTCTGGTATTTGCACTTAAAGGCATGCTAATTAGCGTTCTTCTTGAAAGGTTGAAGCGGAAGTCATTAGACAAAGAGAAGCAAAGAAGGGTTCATCGTCAAAAAGTGATGCTCAGGATAAGGCTATAAGCATCATACGTCTACGGTATGTCCACAGCATGTTATCATTTTTCTCAGTTTTGGTGTTAGGTAGTTTTTATTATTGGGGTGACTTCATTGACACACCCACTTCGACTTTTGTTAATCAACAACACACTGTCACCTTTCGCTATCATCATAAACCCACTGAAAACTCGGGTTTTCGTCCGAAAACCGGCCTGAAACAGGGGTTTTTACATATGCAAAACCCACATTTTCAGTGGGTTTTAGATGGTAGAGGAAGGTGACAGTGTGTTTTGATACGAACTGACCATTACGATGTGTTATTCACAACGAAAGGTCAACGTGGTTATGTAAATGATGTTTTTCCTTTACTCTTTTTGAAAAGGAAAATTATATATTCAATAATATATTATATCTTCACCTTTGTTGCAGTGCTGACTTACAAAATGCAGTTGAAAATGAGAATTATGCTTTGGCAGCCGAATTGCGGGACAAAATTTCCAAATTAGAGGCAGAGTCTCTGGAAGCGTCGGCAAAAGCTCTAGTGTATGAAAATGCACAGTATGCCATTCGCTTGGGCCAGAAAGTGAAGCATAAGAAGTTTGGTATGAGATCCCTTTTGCGCTACATATGATTTCTTGTTAATTTTTTATCGACTAAATCAGGTGTATCCAAGCTTATTGGACTCAAGACCTTACTTATGTAGAAGTAAGGGAGTACCAAACATTTTTTTATTCTTAAAGAACTTTTTAAGATTGATGTATCAAGCAAGACTTGGGCTTAAGGCCTATATAGAAGTGAGCTCTAAATATTGCCACTTGACCCTTATCTTGAGAGAAGCCCAACAAAGGCTGAATAGAGAGAGGCCCAACTACCCACTCAGACTAGGCAAGAGTAGGATTTCCCTATTTTCTTTCCGCTAAAAAAAAAGAGAGAGAGGCCCGACAGTTGGGAGGTGGAGAAATAAGGAGTGAGGTACTGCTGCTAGGATTTCAATCCAGGTATCCAAGAGCCAAGTTCAAATTCGAATTTTCAGGGTATCGAGCTGTGGTTTGTGGAATGGATCCGGTGTGCTGTGAATCAACTTCTTGGAGGGAAACAGCACAAGTTGAGAAGTTGGCTCGAGGTCCTAATCAGCCGTTTTATCAGGTTTCACTAATTTCATTATCGATTTTTAACTCCAGAGTGCAAGATGATTCGCTTCGTTTCAACGTTGTCTTGTGTTGATTACTCCTAGTAGTGGGAAATCTACGAGTACAGTAGCTTTTGCATATCTGTATGAATACTTTAGGATAAATCTATATTCTCACATAACTACACTAAACTTTCAATTTTTCACTTCACTCTGTTTTGGTAGTAAAATGACAAAAATACCCCTGCAACAATTTAGGCAAAATTTGCTGTAGCAGTAAAAAACTTAACTTTTTGAAACTAATGAAGGGTATTTTTGTCATTGTTACAAAAATAGAAAAAAGTAAGAAAATCTGAAAGCACAGTATAGTAGTGTGGGAACATCTGAAAATCAGTGAGAAATGTGAGAATGTTAGTATGCTTTTTTTAGCGAGATTATGCCAATGCTTTATCGTCTTACATGCCACTTTGATTGGGTTTGCTCCATTTTTCTGTTTTCCAGGTTTTGGTTGATGTATATGCAGATCCCAACATACTAGTTGCTTATGGTAACTAGACTCATTTAATCTAATTACTCGTTAAATTTAAGTAATATCCGTCCATATCAATTAGTTTTCACATGAATAGAAAATGTAACCAGTACAAGCTTGGAGGACAACATATCGAACTATAGCGATTTCATACATGCTTCGATTTGTAAACTTGCTGAATGGCTTTCATGTGTTGCAGTTCCTGAGGAGAATCTGCTACCCCCTGACGAACCGGACTTGGTGGGTACACTAATGATCGAGTTTCAACCATTATTCGTTCTATATTTGGTTGTTTCAATGACTGGGTGATGAAATTTTGTCATTGATTATGTACAGGACAGGTTAGATCATCCGTATATATCCTTTCTATTCTATGGTATGGATGCCGCGGGAGATTACATACCGATCAAGCAGCTCCGGGAGAAATATAACAGGCCAAGACATGAAATCCCCGTTGATCCTGAGGATGAGGAAGATGGTGGAAATGATGCCTAGGGAAAAACGTTATTTACATCCCCTCGACGATCTTCGATTCTCAAAAACACCCCCTAAATGTGAGGGCTATCTGTAACACAATGTCACCTTTCGTTATAATCGAAATCCCCGGTCCACACTAAACAGGTGATGGTTTTATCAGAAACATGTTGCCGCCTCTCGTTTATCAGTGGTTTTTTGATGAACGAATTGTGACAATGTGTCACTGATAACCAATTGAGAATCAAAGGTGGTAGAAGGTGCGTTAATAAAATTACTCCTGGTTCGTATTCCTGAGTCACCCGGTTCACATAAACGATACAGTGAAACGAGTTTGGACTTTGGAGGTCTTCATTGTAGCTCACCGAAAACAGGAAGGCAGTTGCAAAAAGATATATACGGTTAGTTGTATTCAAGTGAAAAATATGACATATGCTAAAAAAAAGAAGCGAAAAACATGACAAATTAACCGGCAAGCCCCCTGCGCTTTTGACCCCGTTAGGCTCACGCCCGTAGCTTCGCCAGAGTTCCAACCTCCTCCCGCCGGCTCAGATCTGCTACTCCTTCCACCCTCGCTTCTTTGGGATCTAGATCTGTCGTGAATCTCTTTTTCGATGCATCTGTCCTTCTTCTCTGGCGAGCTCCGCCCGCCAAGAGGCTCATCCGTCGTTTAGGGTCGTTTGCGTTGCCCTTGCCGCAAGCTGTCTCCTCTGACCTACGCCTCCGATCGGCATCAATGTCCTCCTTCGGTCTCGTGCCTCCGTGACTATATATGCATTTCGTTCATATTGACCCTCTGGCTGCCCCTTGTTTCTCGACGGAAAGCTCGGTCGTGTTTTCTTCGGTTTGCTCTCCAACTCCAGCAGCCAGTCTCTCTTTCTATTGATAGACAGGTCTCCCTCGCCGTCCCTGCTGCCTCCGGTCCTTTCTGTTTCGGGTTTTCACCGGCCCATTTGGTGTTGGCCACCAGCGCTCCGGCAGTAACTGGTAGTCCAAGTTCACGGAGTTGAGGGTTTCCCTACTCTTCACTCGGTTCGTTTGCTCGTTTGGGATCCCTTCGGTTTAAGGCGTTGGTTGTCAATGGGTTTTCTTCCCCGCATTGCTAGTAGATTGTATGTTGATGTTGGAGAGTTCCTTAGAGTTTCGTTCGCTCTTGCGTCTATGTTGGGCCTGGCCCGTTGGTTTTTGGGGTCCCCCTTTTGGTGCTTGTATCTGTTTCTGTAATTGGTGACTCCCGTTTCTGTAATTGGTTTTTGGGGTCCCCCTTTTGGTGCTCCGCGTGCATTTATTTCTTTCCAATAAAAAAAATTAAACAGTGAACAAAATCGAATTTTATATTATGTTCACTAAACGCTATAAACTTGGTCAGAAAAATGAATTTTTAGATTACGACAGTAAAATTTAATAGTCGATCATTTCGAACACGTTGCAAAAATCATTAACAATCAATCATAAATATTCCGTATTTGTTATTTCAAAGTTCGAAAAAACAAGGACAAATTCATCATTATACAAATCCAATATCACTTTCCACTAATCTATATCCGGTAGGCTTAGGCTGCTCAACCCTGAAATGACCAATCTCTCTCAGGCATTTCATCGAACACCTTGCGAGAACAACCAACCTCTCCACACCCCACATACATCTCCACGAGACTCGTCGCCCCGAACCCACGAGAAGCCCCACACCTCA
>JAYMSV010000462.1:0-16975 GCA_036897745.1 Erodium moschatum
TCAAAGTCTTAGTGAACAATGATGGTTTGCGCTTGATAAGGATGCTGGAAAGCAGGGCTATGGAGAAAGGTCGAGGTCCATCTGAACCCATTAACTCCAAGGTAGTATTGCACCTCTATTTTGACCTCTTATGATGGTTTTACATTATAAATGACATTTGCAAAAAGTATTTCATATCGGTTTTCAAATTTTGGTTACAAGTGGCATGAAAGACCGTCTTGAGTTCTTGGATGCTCCAATTAAAAAGTCTAGACATAATCGTGATAATCTGGAGGTGTTTTTTAGAGTACAATTAAGTTAATATCTCATAAAACCAGCTTAATAGTATGCCAATCTGTTTGAATTTTGGGTTATGCCTTCTCAAGTATGTGGATGACAGACAAGATTCTGCTGTCGAGTTTTTGACATATCTTATTTTATTTAATCAAACGCTTTTTGCAGCCTTTGATTGTTAATGCTCTAGGCCCGGTTACCAATGCTTCAAGTCCTGGTGCTCCCAGCATGGAACGTCCTGATAGAATGCCGCCAGCTGTATCTATCAGCAATCTTGTAAGTTGATCTTTACAACATTGAATGCAGTTATTAGTAGTTCCTGGGGTTTTAAGTTCATAATGGGTACAATGTAGGGTTCCATGGATAATAGCAGGCTTGTTGATGTTAAACCGAGAATTCCAGATGATGTAGACAAGGCCAGGAGCTGGAAAATTCCAGATATTGTAGATCCTTCTCAACTAAAAGCTCTGAGACTGCCGGACTCAGTAACAGCTGGCAAGGTAGGCATTTTTTCACAAGTTTGTACTTGCAATGCAGCACCTCTTCAATACAAAACAATTATATATTTAATTGGTCACTCTAGAGTTCGGCCAAAAAGCGAAGTTGGGTAAGAATGCAGGCTATATATATTAATCGATATTTTAGTTATGTTGCCTTAATAATTTACCAGCATGCTGCATATCGTAGTTGATAGAGCCTTTAGTGTCATTCCGTTTTTCTTTCTGGTGTGTAATGAATCAAATCTGTCATTTTGCCTACACAATGCACCTTTTTGCGGATTGATCAATTGTACAGATACGGAGAACTGTGTCATTTGGTGGAATTCAAACACTATTTTCATTAGTTGATTTCAAGTAGAGTGATAACAATCCATGAACTATTGTGGAACAAGAATATATCATTTTGGAAACAGTTCTGCATGTAGTTAAGATAAAAATTAAGATGCTTTCACTAGATATTCTTCGCCTTTAATCTGCTACACAATTAAACAACGCCGTATATCTGAGAAATCATTTTCTTTTCCTCCTTTATTTAAACACTAACCATCAAAGAAAACCTTATTGTTTCCGGTCTGCAATGTGCTCTCTCTCTCTCAAACAACTGTTCCCCCATCAGATAACTGTGTTGGTCCGTCCACACTCCACACAAGTATATTGGATGTCTTTTCCACCATGAGTTATTAGGCTCAGAGACCCACTTTGAAAAGATTAGGATCCGTTTGCTACTTCATAAACATATTGAGGCTTCCGCGTATAAGTTGAGCTTTTAGACGGGCTGGCCTTTAACATGTTCACCCTTAATAGGGACAGCCAGATGTGTTGGCCCACGATATTTGCCAGTAATCAATTGTTTACACGATGGCATGGATTTCATCTGCTCCTTAACTTTTGATTTGGTTGGTGCTGGGGAAAACAAATAATGAATTGCAGGTCGTGAGGCTGATATACACAAACTCTGGCTTAGCAGTACTAGCCCTTGCATCCAATGCCGTTCACAAACTTTGGAAATGGCAGCGTAGTGAAAGAAATCCGACCGGGAAGGTATGCTTTGTGTCCTTTTAGTTTATCTCTGTTTCTTTTGCTCACTTTGAGTTTCTAACTAGGTCCACCTGTTCAATTTCCAGGCAACTGCATATGTTGTTCCGCACTTGTGGCAACCACCGAGTGGAACACTCATGACTAATGATATAAGTGATAGTAAACCTGCTGAAGAATCTGCAGCATGCATTGCACTATCCAAGAATGATTCTTATGTCATGTCCGCATCTGGCGGGAAAATCTCTTTGTTCAACATGATGACATTTAAGGTTATATTAATTGCTAATTGCTTTTTCTTCAAGAAATCAATAGTTTACCCGTGATTTTATCTCCAAATGGACTGTTTCATCATGAAATTAATGTTTGCCAGCTATGCATGGTAAATGAGTTATAACTGGGTAATTGCTATGCAGGTCATGACAACATTTATGTCCCCACCTCCAGCAGCTACTTTCTTGGCATTCCACCCACAAGATAATAATATTATTGCAATAGGCATGGACGATTCTACTATTCAAATATACAATGTCAGAGTTGATGAGGTGAAGCAGTTCTCTTGGTTGCAATCCTTTATTTTCTTCATCTCTTTGTTCGTTTGTGCATGCAATCACATTTCTACGTTAAAGAGAAGAATGGCATATTGTGTTTTAATAATCATATAAGAACTTTTTATATGATTATGATTATGTTTGTGTAAGGGCTAGACTATACATGTAAATTACCCCCATATGATGGGAGCCTAGCGTAGTGTGTACCATCTTTTAAACTTCTTTAGAGGAAAAAGAACAAAGATCATCGCTTATTTTCTTCAGTGAAACATAGTTTTATTGTATTGTGTGAGAACCGTTAAAAATAATAAAAAAAGCATGAACAACTTGGTTATTATGTTGACATGAAAGCATGCTTGTTCATTTAACAGGTCAAAACCAAATTGAAGGGCCACCAGAATCGTATTACCGGGCTTGCATTTTCCCAAACTTTAAATATGCTCGTTTCTTCAGGGGCCGATGCACAGGTTAGTGAATGATTTCATAATTGCATATCAGTTCCGCAGGCAATTTTCGAAGAGAACACTTGTAAGTTTTAGTACAAATTTCAGTTGTGTGCATGGAGCATTGATGGATGGGAGAAAAAGAAATCGAAGTTCATACAAGCACCTCCTGGTCGTCAATCACCAATGGCTGGAGAGACCAGAGTACAGTTTCATAATGATCAAACACATATGTTAGTTGTCCATGAAAGTCAAATTTCCGTGTATGATAGCAAGCTTGAATGTCTACGCTCAGTAAGTTATTCCCCTCCCATTATGTTAACATTGTCTCATTGTATATTTTTAATACAAAATCTGAGGGCAGAGTACATAGCGTAGCGTGGGGGAAATGGCAAATAGGTTTATGAATCGCATTCTCATGTGTGGTGTCATCTATAAAATATTCATGGACCTTTAGAAGGCCATTTCATGGATGACAAATCATGAGTTTGGTAATTGGTATGCCGTGCCTTAGGACCGCTGTAGGGTATTTATATTCTTGCTCCTCTGTGGGGAGGAGAGAGAGATATTTGTGACATTGTTACTCATTTATTCAGTGGATAATTACAGAAAAGTACCCTATGAAATTCATTTTTTGAAACTTGTAGTCCTCTTCTTTGACATATGCAAAAAAGTGCCTTGAACTTGTCGTTTTGTTGCAATTTGGATTTTGTGTTTTTTACTTGCTATTTTTTAAATGTAAATTTGAAGTGTAAAATCATCAATGTTATACAAATTGCAACAAAAAGACAAGTTCATGGTACTATTTTGCAATTATCAAAGAGGGCTACAAGTTGCAAAAATGAATACGTCAGGGTATGTTGTTTTCAATTATCCCTTTATTCAGTAGTTTCCCAAAAGTTGTAGGCAAACAAAGGTAGTCCTATATGATGAAAATGAACCTATATGATGTATACTTTACTGTTTTGCAGTGGTCTCCAAAAGAAACACTCTTGGCTCCCATCTCAAGTGCAATTTATTCGTGTGATGGTTTACTTATCTATGCTGGTTTTTGTGATGGTGCCGTTGGAGTATTTGATGCGGATAGCCTTCGGCTTAGATGTCGAATAGCACCTTCTGCTTACATACCTTCCTTTTCTGGAGGGTAAGTTTTGATGTGAGATAATTGCAAAAAGGACCTTGAGGTATTATCTTTTGCAATTTGTAGCCCTCTTCTTTGTAAATGGCAAAAAAGTGCCTTGAACTTGTCTTTTTGTTTCATTTTGTATTAAAATGACAATTTTACCCTTAAAATTTAAAAATAACAAGTAAAAAAAAAATATTTCACATCCCATAATTTTCTTCCTCTTTTTATTGTACAGAGAGCAAGACATTTAAGGGATGTAGAATTTTGTATTTATTGTTTTTTACTCGATATTTTTAAAATTTAAATTTCAAGGGTAAAATCATCATTTTGAAACAAAAAGACGAGTTCAGAGCACCTTTGTGCAATTATCAAAGAAGAGAGCTACAAGTTGCAAAAAGTGAACACCTAAAAGGGTATTTTTTTTTGCAATTATATCCCTTTTGATATTTAATAACCCGAAACCATCATTGTATTCTTCATATTCTATTTGACGTAACGAGTTCTTCTGGTGGGAAAATATGTCATTGACAAAAACCTTGTGCAGCAGCAATGCAGTCTATCCAACGGTTATAGCAGCTCATCCATCAGAGCGAAACCAGATAGCGCTTGGCATGACAGACGGGGTAGTGCATGTGGTCGAGCCATCCGATGTGGATCTGAAGTGGGGTGGTGGGCCCAGCTCTCAGGAGAACGGATCTCTTCCTTCAAATTCATCGAATCCTTCCCTGAGTGGTCAACCGTCCGAGCTCCCGTCTAGGTGATGTTTAATTTAGATACATAAAAAAAAAAGTGGTGTGCCAAAGTGGATATTAGAGAGAGATTGTGGTCTATTCTTCTTTGTTACATTATTTTGCTATCACCTTAATCAATTTGCTTTAGGTCCAGTCTGGTTTGTTTATATATATTTATTATAAGTTTTCACCTTAGCAAGTATTTTGTTATCACCTTGTAGAGGGCAATTATTAGGTTTTTGTCTATATATTTGCATTTTATTTTTATGTTCTGCTTGACGTTTGGATCAAATTCTTTAAATCAGATTATTTTGGTAAATGTTTCGTAACAGATAATTCATATTTATAACGGTACGATTTTATGAATAATTGTTTTTATTCAATTTTATTAGTTATTGAAGTCAGATTTTAGTTTGGTTTTTAAATCTAATTTGAAAAGTAAATTAAAACGCCAATTTAGTAATTAATGAAAATGAATACAATACATCAAAAATTTGGATGATCTTTTTAAATATATTTATCCTGGTATATGTTGCATTTGGATTTATTAGATCAACAAATCAAGACAACCACCCGTATATATATTTAGAATATTGATCATGCTTTATTGGCCTAATTTATTGTTGTTGTATTCCTCCTAGTTTGTCTAATAGAAGTCCGTCTCGTAGTCTAGAACGCTGATGTCAGCTACATAATTAAAGGAGGAAGGGTTGGACAAGTAGGGAGTGTACACGACCCTTGGTGAATTCGTCTTGAGAAGCATGCCCATCACCATGCAAATACATGCATTGCGCCATTCGCGCATAGTTCATCGCAATTCTGATAAAATCTCGAGAGAAGGGAGAATCCGCTACTCGATCTCTATTCAGTTTTTCCCACGTTGCATCAATCAAACGCCTTACATAGTCACGTGCATCTTCTTCTGACGCACCCGTTTCGTGCATGTAACACTGAATCGATTTAGGAACATCACCTCTCTTTAACTCCTCCTACAATCGTTACACGAAATAAAAATAATAAACGCAAGTTCAGATTATAGTTTAGCACAAATATTTTTGTAACATACCGATGAAGTTCCCATGTCATCTGCGAGTCTTAAAATAGTCGAGGACCAACGGATTATATTGTGATAACTGTTTGGGTGTAAGCAATCGAGAGCTTCCTGCGTAACCCGATGGGTAGTGAGAAAATATGCATGCACTAGGATGACGGGTGCCCCGATCGAAATCCATGCATTGTCGATGAACTCTTTTAGGCTTGGAGTGTAGCCATTGTAGTACCACTTAGCCTCCACCAAGTAAACTTTACATAACTCTGCCCACTGATTACCATTTGAACAATATTAATTCCATTGATTCGATATCAATTACACAAACTGAATCACAATTTAAAGATGTGCGCATGATATAATGTAAACGGTAAATTTATCAGAACCATTAGATCAAACGGATCCAACAACCCATGTTTTTTTTATGGTATTTCGATAATATGAGAGTTATGCAAATGTGTTATTATGTCATTAATAATGATTTAAAAAAAATCTAGACCATCTATCATACTTGGTATAATGGGTAGTATATGTTTATAGCTTATTTTTTAAGGTTTAGTTTACTAATGTGAACTCAACTTCGAATATAAATTAATTAAGAATCTATTCGGACCGTCAGATCACGACACACAGATTGTAGAAATCCTCACCGCATTTTTGAGATAGGGTGTAATATCGATTCCTTGTGTGTTGAGAGGCAGTGAAGCCATTTCACTAACGTGGTTGTCAAGAGCAAGGAAAAAAACCCTCATATATTCAGGAAGATGTTCAATCGAGCTCAAATCCCACCTGATCATGATCATGGGACAAAACATATATAGATAAATACATGTAAAATTTCTTCAGTGTATCAATACAATTATAAGTATACATGAATGGATTTAGGGGGTTAAGAGTATGCCACGGCATACCCTTATTCCGAGAAAGTTATAGAAAGTTGTAAAACTCTTAGATATCTTCGATTTGATATCTTATGAGTTTAAATCGAAGTTCGCATGAAAAAATTATTATAATTTTAAGATCTGTTGCACGTGGCTTACATGTGTCTTGCATATGACATGCACATGGCTTGCATTTTGTATTACAATTAATAATATTCGGTGACATATGCTAAATTATATTCTTGGATCCGTCCCTGCAGTTATAAGCATACAATAACAGTTTACGAAAATAAGGGTTAAATATAAAAAGTTACCCTAAAACATTGGTTACGTATGTTTAGCTACCCCAAAATATTGGTAGCTAAATCTACGTTACCGATACATTAGGGTAAAAATTTGTCTTTTAAACCTCGAACTAATGTGAATACTAACCTTTCTACAACATCCGTAAAGAGTTCGAGTTCATCCAGAGTACCATAAACATCATAAACATCGTCTAGAGTTGTAATGAGAGCATTGTACTTGGCTGCCATTCTCCTACAACACACGAATTGGGGCTCGGAAGCTGTTCCCATTGCCCACATGAAATTCTCCATTACCCTGTCTCTCGCGAAGCTCAAGTTCTCTGCAATACCTGTGCTTTCCCACCACCTTTAAAACAAATACAGTATTTAGATATTACGATCCTCTGATATAATAAAAGGGTTAATTACACTTATACCGTACTAAACTTTTTTTTGATTGACAAAATAAATTTAAATTAAAACCTCTCCTGAGGTGAAAGAAGAGTACAAGAATGTCTACCTACAGACCTCAAAATCTCAAAGAAGGACGCAACCAACTATAAGGGAAGAACACCAAGAATGAAACCAACAACCAAGACCAGAAATAGACTCGAGCGCTGGCATGACAACTCACTTATACCGTACTATACTTGTTTTTCACCTAGTTACACTTAGTTTGGACGGTCCATTGACTTCCAAAATTCACGTTAATGGCAGAGTAGTGATGTGAAATTTGGATACCGCCCATACGAATTTTGGTGAGTTAGGACACGGTGCAGACGAACTATACATTGTTAGACGTAACGAAGTGTAATTAACTCTATAATTAAAATCAGGTTTGTGTCACATACCTTGACACTTGCTGTAGATCTTGTTGGTGAATTGCTTGTACCATGTTGTAGTCCAACTTGACCAGCTCGAGCAAAAGATGGTGATGGTCTTGTCTTTCCTCGTACACATCAATGGACCACTTGGTTTCCAACCTTGGCATCCTCCAATGGAGTGGGAGCTCCAATGCATGCTTTACCATTTCTACATCACTATTCTGATCTTTAGTGTGCTCATGATTTTTGACATATTCTTCAAGATGTTTGATGGCATAATCTCTTGCTTTTTTCAATATATGTTCGTCTTCGACCGAAAAGTATGTAGCTTCGTATAAACACAACATCTGATCGATTTCTGTACCCAACGATTCTTTAAAGTTTCCGTTCTCATTCAGGAAACTACAGAAAATCTCTGCAATGATTTAATGAATTCAAAATATCGATCATTGATACCACATTTAATTTTCCATATTTTATAAATCGTAAAGAAAACCTAACAACAGATCAAGTGATGATAACTAATAGGGTAAATTCCATCTCACTACCCTAAACTTTTTATATTCCATTTCTACTACCCTAATTTTTTTTCTCACCTCAGTACTCTAAAATTGAGAATTTTGGACCTTTTTTACCACACTTTATTTTTTGTCTATTTTTCCATCCAAAAATGGTCATTTTCCATCCAAAAATAGACAGAAAATTAACGGTTGGTACCAAAGTGCCAAAATCTCAATTTTAGGGTAGTGAGGTGAGAAAAAAATTTAGAATAGTGAAAATGGAATATGAAAAGTTTTGAGTAGTAATATGGAATTTACCCTAACTAATAATTGGAATGAAAACCATGAAAGTACTATATAGATCAATGAAAACTTATCATTGAAACAATGAAAGTCGCTTCACATTTTAATGAAAATTGTTTCGTATTGTAATGAAAACGTTTCACAGTCTAAAAGTAAACGTTTTTCAACGAATACTACTCTCCGTTGGACTGAAAAATATTATGTTACCCAATAAAATGTGACAAACTCTTGAATTCCCTTTTCAAAAGTTGTTTGCACCATATTTCATCATAAAAAAGTTAATGATTAATCTTAACATTCATGAAGTAAGGAAGCAACATTTAGTTAAGAACTCAAACCTTGAGGTATGTTAAAATGGTGTTGTCTGAAGAGTCTGAATGCAAGAGCTATATCATACAAATCATTTCCTCTCTCCTCTCGAAAATGGTCGATATTGTTGTAAATGTTCTTCAACATTTTATCTATCTCACACTCAAAGTGGTATGATAACCCAAGTCTTTGTAACACATCTATGAGCCTAAGTTGATGCGAGGGACCATCCATCGTCGTTTGATCGATCATCATCCTCACCTCTCCCTGAAGTTCATTGGTTCGTTTCTCGTACGACTCACCCTGTATATAATAATATTTGTAAAGAAAATACCATGAGGTATTTACTTTTTAAAATTGTAAAAAAGTACCCGAACTTAATTTTTTGTTGTATTTTGTATAAATTTGATTTTATCCTTGTAAATTTAAAATTCAAAAAATAATAATCAAAGAAAAAAAAGTTCCAAATTTTCATGTTCTTTAAATTTCTTACTCTTTGTAGGGTACAAAGAGGATAGAAAATTAAGGAGTATGAAAAATTAAATTTTTTTATTTGGTGAGCATAAGACAACAAATACTTGAAATTTGTAAGGGTAAAATCGTCATTTTCATACGATTTACAACAAAAAGACAAATTCATGGTATATTTTTGCAATTATCAAAGAAAATGACTACAAGTTACAAGAAGTGAATGCTTGAGGGTACTTTTTTTAGTAATTATTCATGTTTATAACTACGACAAACTTGACAACAAAAACAATTATAGGGAATATTAAAGGATCAATTCAACTAAAAGCTCAAGCTGATAGTTGAAGACTCAATTATATTAATATTTTAACACACGCCCTCACGTACAAGTCCGTTTATGACTTTGAAGGTGGATTATTTCGAAGAGAGAAGATGAGCTCATTAAGAAAAGAGATAAAAGCTGGCTCATTTTTGGGAAAATTTGATAAATTTAAAAGAAATTAGAATTTTTGTAGATAATGAGGTTTGAACCCGGATCCGTGAGGTAACAAATTCTAATACCATATTAGAGGACTAATTCAACTAAAAGCTCAAGCTGATAGTTGAAGACTCAATTATATTAATATTCTAACGAGAAATGTTAATGAATATGCATACCACATAGTGACTTTGAAGCGATTGTATGTACTCGTAGTCCCACAAAGGTGGCTTGTAGTTTGCAGATCGCCTTGCAACGGTCGTTTTTTCTTCGCTGTTACCGGAAGTCACACTCGATAACACAAACCCGTCTGTGTTGCTTGTTCGACAAGTAACCGTGGATGTTGATTTGGTGAGCCTAAGACTGGGTTTAGCAAGGCAATGTGATGGGGCAAAAGATGCAATTGCAAGGTAGTGAAGTGCCATTGCCGAGTATGTGTCTTTCTATTCCTGTCAAGTTTACTTACTTATGCTCAAACCCACAACCTCTTTAGTCTTTTTATAGCAGCACATTTCATGCAAACTCGTACGTGTTTGTTTGGGTTGTGCTTTATTAAATTTGTGGACATCAATCTACTCGTGATTCGAATGCTTTAGTGGCTGGGCCAAAGATACCTAACCACATCAACAATATTAATGAGAATGGAACAAAAATGAAAAGATTATTTTTTTGATCGATTAAATCAGGTGTATCAAAATAATAGAGTGATATTTATTAGTTAATGTGTTAATTGTGGTAGGCTGGGCCAAAGATACCTAACCACATTAACAATATTAATGAGAATGAAATAGGAAATGGAATATTATTTTTGCTGATCGATTGAATCAGGTGTAACAAGGCGTTTTGGTCTCAACCTTACTTATGTAAAAGAAAGGGAGCGCCCAAGCGTTTTTGAACCTTTACTTATGTAGAAACAAGGAAGCATTCGAATATTTTTTACCCGCACCTTGAGAGAGGCTCTACAATGACAAAGATCGAGAAAAGCCCAACATAAATTGAGAATAATTAAGGAGTAAAGTATTGCTGCTGGGACTTGAACCCGGGTCTTATAAACCCAAGTTCTAGTGTTTGACTAGTTAGACAAGCAGGCTTTGGTGAAAATAAAAGATTATTATTATCGAGTCATTAGCCAATAACAACAACAAGTCGATTCGTTTAATGCTCGAGATCATTGTAACCCAGTATGGATCAAATTTCATTTCAAGATTGACCTTGTTTTGTATATAGACCGAACTTGAAATATTTTTCTAAGACTGGACAGATTATAAGTCCGCTTGTTTAGTATGGGTTTAGAAAAGAATAACAAATTGTTGTCCAATCTATATGACAATGAACTACTTTATGTTTGCATGCTTTTACACATCATAATTCTATCTAGTATATATATATTTTTTATAATTGAATACTATTCATTCCTCATGATCCAAATATCCCACACAATTATAAGAGGGGGAGCTTGTTCCAACATTTCGAGACAGACTTGACTGCAAGAGATGACCAAGAAGACAGAATGTCTCAGAAAATATTCTGCATAACCCAAATAAAGTTCCACCATTCCAATATCTTGTACCAAATTGTTCTACTAAACTTGCAAGAAACCAATAAATATTGACAATCCTCGAATTTAGACTAGCAAAAGAAGAAAAGGTTCTGCGAGAAGGGATGTGAATACCTCGTTCCTCTAGGAAGCATTTAGTAGGTCTCGCGTCATGGCAAGCCAGTCAAGAAAAGGCAGATAGCTTGGGAGGAACATCGGAAACCAAAAGAATAAAATACCAAGCCACATTGGTGCCCTTTTTTTGAAAAGACAAATATATTAATAATAATCCAATGTTTTCGGGATGAAAACAAAGGACACGGGGAAAACCCACGGTACATAACACGAGCATGTCAACAAGGGCACCTCAAACCAGACCCGACAAAGGGTTAACAAAGGTCTAATTACCTAGATTTTTCTATCGAGAAGCAAATAGAAAATTCAAACAAACAAGAGCATGCCTGACAAGCACCTCAAACCAGAGAAACCAACCCATTCAACGGGTACGAAACAGGTCTAATTTGCTAACATGAAGAAAACAGTTACTAACCAACTATGAATAAACACAACCAGAAATCAAAGGCTCTAAAAAACCAGATTTTCCTAACAGTAAGAGACAGAAAACAAAAGGGTCTGAAATCCGAATTTCACCACCATGAACTCCACCACATTCGTGCCTTAGGATTAAAAATTCTGTAAATTTTGCTTAATGACTCAAATGTATCTCAGCAGCTAAAGCCTGATTCATGGCAAGTCATGGCACGACTGAACTTTCAAATTTATTAAAGTTACGCTTTTTTATCAACAATTTTTTTTTTTTTTACTTAGGATCCTAATCCTTTGAAACAATGGAAGGGGACACATGTCAAACAATTTAACACCCTCTATTACATGAATAAGGACAAAAACCCCAACAACAGACCCACGAGAACCCTACAAAGGGCCAAACCAGGTAACCAGAATAAGGCCTATATACCCAAATCTGCCAACCAAGAAGTCCAAACTGGTAAAATCAAAACAAGATATAAGTACATCTATCCGAGACTTTATTTAGATTTTCCAACCATGAAACACAACCAAATAATACTTAGAAAAGAATAAAAACAAAGTTACCCTGGATCCGAGACCTCTCGGCCCACATAAGAACCACCAATGCAACAAGACAACCTCCTCGAAACTCCGCAGCTCAAAATCTGAGAACCGGACGGCAAACGGCCACCACCGACCGGGCCAACTGGACTACCATGAGCATCTATATCCTTGAAGGGTGAAGGAAAATAGATGGTAATTTTAGGTCAAGTCAAGAACGCTCACCCTCGTTGGTTGAGAAAGCGGTCGTGGGAACAACCTCAATTGAGGCGCCATCGGTTTTGGCTGAAAAAGATTTGATTGCTGTAAGCGGGGTATTGCAGGAGCAGTGTAGCCCTTGGAAGGACGCCCTGCTAAACCCCCGAAACGTCAAAGTCGTTCTCCTAAGCATTTAGCGGATTTTTATATAGTTACAATCAAACCAAGAGCTCGTTCTTTAGACCGTAAGAGATTGGTTAATCCTATTGACGATTGGAAACAAATAGCACAAACTCGTGCTCAACTAGCTCAGTCTACTCAAGCAAATACCTAGGTAAAGGCCTTTGATTATCTGAATCTGAATTCGGATGGTGAAGAGTGGGTCAGAGATGATGATTAATTTCCTATCGTTTTGTATTCGCGTGTCTTGCCTAAAGACCCTAAAGAGGGTAGAAGCATAGGTGGTTTAATTCTAAAAATTTATATCTAAGAACATATATGAAGTTAAGGTGTGGAGGTGTACAACTTGAATCATTTCTTGAAATTTTACATCTACAATCTTTTAACCATATCAACACCTTAATCTAGAAATAAATATCCATATCATACAATAAGCATAAACCAAACCGAGCATACCTTACTAGTGTTTAGATCTTCGGAGTACTTCGACCGTCGATTCTCCCTGACCACATCGTCTTGCCTTTATGGGTAGCTTGTCTGGATATAGCTCAACGCGAGTTCTTGAAGCTTTAGATTGGTGGGCTGGATGGTTTGGTACTGATTGTATTCTAAGAATATAATTCCTAGAATTAATGATGTTTATTTGGTTTGGGATTGTATATGTAAGTGGAAGGTTTAGCAGCTCATTTTGCAAGAAACTTTCAAAAGAACCTCTGATGCATTGATTTTTCGGTAATCTGATAGAATAACTGAGGCTCCTTATATAGAGTTCCTCAACCAGTCTATATCTTACAAGTGGATTCTACTATTTCACTAGTGGATTTTACATTTTTCTTCTTTTCTTCTGAACCATTGCCTTTTCTTCATTGGTGTCTCCTCATCACATGGATCTGCAACTCTGATATAACCTTTGTCGGACATCTTTTCTTTATGTCTTTTCATCTTTATCTTCTTGCATTATTGTTTTCCACGAGTTTGCTGGGCTTTTGCTTCTAGACCATTAAATTGGGCTGGAGTCTATATCTCTGAATTGGTCTGCATTTGTATCTCTGAATTGATCTTGCATCTGTATCTCTGCATTTGGGCTTTCACCTCTATAATTACGTTTCTCCGAGTTTGGACTTTCGCCTCTACAATTTTGTTTCTCCGAGTTTGGGCTTTTGCCTCCACTTATTTGTGTATGTCAAGCTTATTAGGCTTGTCCTTCTTGCTCTTCTTGACTTCTCATTGAGCAGTTGTCTTTATTCTTCTTTTTTGAGTTTCCACGCAGAGTAATATGATAATACGATTTTGGGTTTACACCCAGGTAATATGATAATATGGTAATATGGATGTTACATGGTAATATGGTAATATGGATGTTACATGATAATATGGTAATATGGATGTTACATGGTAATATGTAATATGGATGTTACATGGTAATATGGTAATATGGATGTTACATGGATGATAATATGGTAATATGGTAATATGGATGTTACATGGATGATAATATGGTAATATGATAATATGGTAATATGGATGTTACATGGTTTTACTTGAAGGGATCATACGAAGGTCTTCTTCTTTTAACATCACGGTTCATATCGGTATCGCCAATGGTAGGCTTTTTCTTTTGGCTTGTTAGAGCCTCGAATTGGTCTATAGTTTCTTTAGCATGGATATGTTCTAGTTTAACAATTTTTTCATACATTCTTACAAGATCTATATTATCATGTGGCACACCATCGTTACCATAGTATAAGGTAATAATTTCTTCAACCGCTCCACCTCGACTGTTTTCGATAGTACGAGCTCGTTTTTCGTTTATCATGTTCGATAATACCCGTTTCAAGGTTATCAAGCCATTTGCTCTCTTGCGGCTAAGCCATTCTTGAAAGTGCTCAATGGTGCAAGGTGTTGGTATTTTGTTTTCAGTATTGTGACCAAGGATATTATTGTTTTTTCCGGTTTTAAATATTTGACATATTATTATGGGTTTTCCTACTAGGTCGGTACAAGCATCGAATACTTGTATGCCGTAGATTCCTTCCCCGGAGGATTCCATCATTTTTTTAACAGAGTCTACAACAATTTTGGGTAATTTTGATATGCTGTAAAGAGTATTGGTTACCATGATTTTATCTACGAATCCATACGAGAATAATTTTTCTACTACGCTTGGGTCAGCTTTTTCGCTACATATATATCTCGGATATTTACTATTTTTAGTAGGTCTTAAAATTTCTGAGTGAGGTCTATAATGATAAAACTTCATTATTTGTTCATAAGCCTTCATGGTTTCAGCATGACATTTCATTTCAGCTAATTGTTCTAGTAAGTGGGTATTTTCTTTATGTAGTTTATTAATAGTTTCATTGTTTTCTGTAATAATTTTTTTAATAGCTTCATTGTTTTCAATAATGGTTTTAATAACATTGTTTATCTTTTTATCAAAATTTTCAGCTTCCATGGTTGTACCTGTTACAGAAATCAGCAAATATATTCTCAGCACCAGATATATATAGTCTTGACAATAAAATTATAACAATAAGAAAGTTATTAATTTTCTTCATATTTCTTTATTTTTTTGCTCAAAATTGTTGAACTTTACTTTTTCTAGTTTATCCTTAAAACTTTGTATCTTAGAAACTATATGGTTTTGTAGTTTAGGCCGTCCTTGTCTATGATATATCCTATACTCAATTTTGTTTTTAAATATCTTATATTTCTTTCCAAAGATTAGAATTACATGTTCGTATATAGACACATAGAGGGCACAACCACTCAAGAAAACTATAGGGATCAAATGGTTATACAGACACAAAGGTATATTTGCAAACACAGAGATGTATACACGAAACGGAAGTTTTATCGAATATAGAACTTACAGGAGGACAATCTCCGGATTCTTAGCTTCTCTCAACACTCGACTCCAGATAGGCAAGGCTTGGGGATAGCTGATGCTAGAGCCCGACCCTTACTATTTGCAACACATCTATGAGCTCAAGCTGGTGTGAAGGATCATTCATGACCATTTCGTCAACCATCATCCTCACCTCTCCTTGGAGCTCATTTCTCGTACGATTCTTCCTGTATATGATAATATCTATAATTACGACAAGTGTGAAGATAAAAGCAGTTCCAGAGATAAGAATATAAAACTATAATTGACTCGTCTCTCGTACAATGCTCTTTGTATATGATAATATTTATCATGAAGACGAACTTGACAATGAAAACAACTAAAGGGAATGTTTTTAATTTTCATACCACATTGTGACTTTGATGCAATTGCAAGGTAGTGAAGAGCCATTTGCCGAATATATCATGCCTTTCGGTTTTTGTCAAATTTGCTTATGCTCAAACCCACAACCTCTTTAGCCTTTTATAGTAGCAAATTTCACTGTGCATGCAATTTAAAAGTGTTTATTTGTGGACATGACATGGACAAGATTGGTGGGGTTGTGCTTTTTTAGTGGATATCAATCACACTCGTGATTCGAATGCTTTAGTGGAGTATATTATTTCTTTGTTGACTTGTTAGTGGAGATCCAATTATATTGGTTTTGATACTTCAAAAGTTAAATATATATACATTCTTAGTTGAGGGATTGGTCTCGAGGTTAAGACATAAAATAGTTTGATTCTCCTCTTTTATTACTCGTTTCAAGTTCCCTTGGAGTTGGTATTCAAGAGTATCATTTAATGCAACACGTTTTTTTTAATGAAATGAGCAATTTATTCATAAAATAAGCGTATTACACAGGACGAGGAATGGATGAAAGTAGCATATCCGAAAACTAACTACAACTAATCCTACAAAAGGAACCGAGGGATAGGCGGGTTTTTGAGTGACCAACCACTTTGTTTTAACACGTAAAGGAGTAAAATCCAACATACTGGACCAATACGATAGGACAGATAACATGAAACTAGACCAAACAACTAGTGCGAACAGAAAAGTACGGCATGTGCAACTGATAAAATTAACTAAACAATTGAACACCTAATCTGGCTCAACCTGAACCCAACCATCATAGCCTGGAAACTAGTGGGTCCTCCAATTGGAACCTCTGAATTGCTAGGAGATGAGCGTGGTTTGGGCAGGGATCCCGTGACATTGTGGACAGTTAAACCTTACAAAAAATAAGAAAACAGAGAAATTAAAATAGACGCAAACGATCATGACGGCCCAAGCCCTGGAGATAGATCGAGGAGGAGGCATTGGGGGC